>OY740817.1:763725-1006225 GCA_963514005.1 Raja brachyura
AACCCTAACCGGGCGTCACCCGCAGGACAGCGTACGTCAGCGTGTACGTCGTACAACTTGACGGTTTTACGGGCGTCAGTCACTGCCAGTTAGTCAGGGAAAGGTCCTGTACTGCTATCCAAATGTGCTGCTATTTCATCTTTTATAATTGACTCCAGCATCTTCCCCACCATCGATGTCAGGCTAACTGGTCTATAATTCAGTTTTCTCTCTCCCATCTTTCTTAAAAAGTGGGATAACATTAGCTACCCTCCAATCCTCAGTCCCATCAGTTTACCAACCCCATTTCTGCCTAATGTGCCTAAAGGTCATCCCAGATCCTCTGGCCACGAGTACATCAGGAAGATTGTTTGTGTTTTCTCAGTGAAGACGGATCCACAATACCTGTTCAACACATCTGCCATTTCCTTGTTCCCCATAATAAATTCACCCTTTTCAGTCTTCAAAAGGTATAACTGGTCTTAACTATTTGTTTCCTCTTCACATACCTAAAGATAGCTTTTACTATCCTCCTTTATATCCCCCCCCACCTCCTCCTTCCTCCGCACACCCCTCCCCAACACACACACCCCCCCCCTCCCCAACACACACACCTCCCCCACACACACCCCTCCCCCACCCACATTCCCCCCCCCCTACACAACTCCCTCTGTCACACCCCCTCCAACAAAACAATGTTTCCTGCACCTCCCCTCTCCCTCCCCCCCACCCCACACCCCGCCAACACAAGAACTCTGCATTTACAAACTGAGGCTGTGAAAAATGTCACCAACCCTGGCCTCTCTGTCTACTATCCCAATCTACTACTGTTATACACTTGTACCGTATCCGAGATGCTTATTTAAGGTTTGTCACAGTGATTATGTACGGTGATACATGTATTAAACTGTGTACAGAAATGAATTTCACTTTAGCTCGGTAAATAAGACAAATAAAGAACCGTTGGACATTTATACGCACAGTTCTTAACCTTGGTCTTGGCTTTCAGCGTTGCTGGAATGAAGAGGTTCCTGTCGCTTCTAGTGTGAAGATTCGCTCTTTTGTGTCAGTCGTGAAGACAAAGGGACAGAGCGCAGATAGGAAGATGCCGAACAGCACGGGGAGCTGGGACACAACCTTGCTTCAATAGACAATAGTACCCCGTCCCTGCCTTCTCCCCATATCCCCTTCACTCCTCTATCTTTAAAAGCCCTATCTAGCTATCTCTCACCCTCCCCCACCCCTTCCTCACACCCACCCCCCCCCCACGCCCTCCTCCCATGTTCCCTCCCCAAACACACCCCCCCTCCTTCCATATCCTCCCTCCCCCCGCAACCCCCCCCCCCCCACACACACCGCCCGGCCACACCCCCCCCCCCTCCCTCCCACACACACACCTCACCCCAGCCCACCCCCCCACCACTGCCCATACACCCCCCTCTCCGGCCCAACAACGCTCCCTGCCCCCTCGCTCCGCTCCCCTCCACACACACCCCAATCCCCCCCACACACTCCTCCCCTACACAACCCCAACCCCCACACACACACCCCGCCAAGGACTCTGCACTTACACCTCCTCACAGTTCACACTGCCACCCAGCTTTGTGTCATCTGTAAATTTGCTAATGTTACTTGAAATCCCTTCACCTAAATCATTTATATTGTAAATAGCTGCGGTCCCAGCACCGAGCCTTGCGGTACCCCACTAGTCACTGCCTGCCATTCTGAAAGGGACT
Organism: Raja brachyura; assembly: GCA_963514005.1. The sequence goes on from OY740817.1 coordinate 765,441, forward strand.
CGTTAATCCCTACTCCTTGTTTCTTCCTGTCTGCCAACCACTTCTCTATCCATGTCAGCACTCTACCCCCCAATACCATGTGCCCTAATGTTGCCCACTAATCTCCTATGTAGGACCTTATCGAATGCTTTCTGAAAGTCCAGGTACACTACATCCACTGGCTCTCCCTTGTCAATTTTCCTAGTTACATCCTCAAAAACATGCAGAAGATTAGTTAAGCATGATTTCCCCTTTGTAAATCCATGCTGACTCGGACCGATCATGTTAGGGGCCAGTCCCACTTGGGAGACATTTTTGGCGACAGCCTGAAGAGGTTGTCGCGTCGTGGTCGGGTGGTGACGAGGTCGTGACGCATGTAGTGACGTGCGGTGTCTCCCTGTCGCCCCTGGATTGTGGAATGTTCAAAATCCAGGGGCAACATCTGGGTGTCTCATCATGACGTGCGCCCTGTCACACGCTGACGTCTGCTGTCCTGCGGGTGACCCCGGTTAGGGTTAGGGTTATGGACCACAGATGGGCTGTAAAATATTCACCCTTCAATGCATGGATTTTTAAACATTCATATATAAAATTAATACAATAAAATCAATTGTGGAAATGAAAAGATGTCTGAGTCGTTCAGTTTTTATTTACAGATGTATTGGTCCGCTTCCAGATCCAATCACCCAGTTTCCAACTGTACCCAGTTGAAAAGCCCGCTGCCTCTGGGGGTTTGGAGAGACCATTGGAAGTGAGATCTGCCTCTGGGACAACTCGTGGCCAACAGTTTAGTTCCCATGAGCAGGCAGAACATTGGGGGTTCGAGTCCAACCCCTGGGGCCCCTGTATCACATTTAGTTCAGAGATACAGTGCCCTTTGGCCCACCGAGGTCCGCATCGACCAGCGTTCCCCCCCCATACTATCCCACACAAGCTAGGGTCAACTTATACTCATACCAAGCCTGTCAACCTAGAGTTAGTGTTAGTGTTAGAGTTATGGCTAGGGTTAGTGTTAATATAGGGGTTAGTGTTAGGGGCCAGGATTTGTATAAATTGTCCCTAGTGTGTGTGGGATAGTGTGCGGGTATTCGCTGGTCGCAGGCTGGTTCCACAAATGGGGGGGCATCGGGGAAAATAGTGGGGGGGGGGGGGGGGGATTGGAGAATGGGAGAAGGGAAGGGAGAGGGGAGAAGGGGATGTGAGGAGAGAGGGGTGGGTGAGTGAAGAAGGGGAGAAGAGGTGGAGCGGGTGAGAAGGGAGGAAGGGTGGGGGGGGGTCGTGGAGACGAAGGAGGGATGGACCGGAGGGGGGAAGAGGGGGAGTTCAGTCTACACTCACTGAATCCATCCGTGTGAAAAGTTAGAGACAGTGATTGGATCTGGAAGCAGACCAATACATCTGTAAATAAAACTGAACGACTCAGATATCGTTTTCATTTGCACAATTGATTTTACAGTATTAATTTTAATATATTAATGTTTAAAATCCCATGCTTTGAAGGGTGAATATTTTACACCCCATCTGTGGTCCCCTAACCCTAACCGGGCGTAGAAACATAGAAATTAGGTGCAGGAGTAGGCCATTCGGCCCTTCGAGCCTGCACCGCCATTCAATATGATCATGACTGATCATCCAACAGTATCCCGTACCTGCCTTCTCTCCATACCCCCTGATCCCTTTAGCCACAAGGGCCACATCTAACTCCCTCTTAAATATAGCCAATGAACTGGCCTCAACTACCCTCTGTGGCAGAGAATTCCAGAGACTCACCACTCTCTGTGTGAAAAAATTCCTTCTCATCTCGGTCCTAAAGGATTTCCCCCTTATCCTTAAGCTGTGACCCTTGTCCTGGACCTCCCCAACATCGGGAACAATCTTCCTGCATCTAGCCTGTTCAACCCCTTAAGAATTTTGTAAGTTTCTATAACATCCCCTCTCAATCTCCTAAATTCTAGAGAGTATAAACCGAGTCTATGCAGTCTTTGTTCATAAGACAGTCCTGACATCCAGGAATCAGTCTGGTGAACCTTCTCTGCACTCCCTCTATGGCATAATGTCCTTCCTCAGATTTGGAGACCAGAACTGTACGCAATACTCCAGGTGTGGCCTCACCAAGACCCTATACAACTGAAGTAGAACCTCCCTGCTCCTATACTCAAATCCTTTTGCTATGAAAGCTAACATACCATTCGCTTTCTTCACTGCCTGCTGCACCTGCATGCCTACTTTCAATGACTGGGTGTACCATGACACCCAGGTCGCGCTGCATCTCCCTTTTCCTAATCGGCCTCCATTTAGATAATAGTCTGTTTTCCTGTTTTTGCCGCCAAAGTGGATAACCTCACATTTATCCACATTATACTGCATCTGCCAAACATTTGCACACTCACCCAGCCTATCCAAGTCCACCTTGCAGTCTCCTAGCATCCTCCTCACAGCTAACACTGCCCCCCAGCTTAGTGTCATCTGCAAACTTGGAGATATTGCCTTCAATTCCCTCATCCAGATCATTTATGTATATTGTAAATAGCTGGGGTCCCCAGCACTGAGCCCTTGCGGTACCCCACTAGTCACTGCCTGCCATTGTGAAAAGGACCCGTTTACTCCTACTCTTTGCTTCCTGTTTGCCAGCCAGTTTCTCTATCCACATCAATACTGAACCCCCAATACCGTGTGCTTTAAGTTTATATACTAATCTCTTATTGTGGGACCTTGTCGAAAGCCTTCTGGAAGTCCAGATACACCACATCCACTGGTTCTCCCCTATCCACGCTACTAGTTACATCCTCGAAAAATTCCACAAGATTCGTCGACATGATTTACCTTTCGTAAATCCATTGCTGACTTTGTCCAATGATTTTACCACTTTCCAAATGTGCTGCTACCCATCTTTAATAACTGACTCTAGCAGTTTCCCCCACTACCGATGTTAGACTAACTGGTCTGTAATTCCCCGTTTTCTCTCTCCCCCCCCTTCTTAAAAAGAGGGGTTACGTTTGCTACCCGCCAATCCTCACGAACTACTCCAGAATCTAAAGAGTTTTGAAAGATTATCACTAATGCATCCACTATTTCCGGAGCTACTTCCTTAAGTACTCTGGGATGCAGCCTATCTGGCCCTGGGGATTTATCGGCCTTTAATCCATTCAATTTACCCAACACCACTTCCCGACTAACCAGGATTTCACTCAATTCCTCCTTTGACCCGCGGTCCCCCTGCTATTTCCGGCAGATTATTTATGTCTTCCTTAGTGAAGACGGAACCAAAGTAGTTATTCAATTGGTCCGCCATATCCTTGTTCCCCATGATCAACTCACCTGTTTCTGACTGGCAAGGGACCTACATTTGTTTTAACTAATTCTCTTTCTCCCGCAGGACGGCGTACGTCAGCGTGTACGTCGTACAACTTGACGGTTTTACGGGCGTCAGTCACTGATGATCGCGGTCGCCGAAAAAATCGCAAAGTGGGACAGGGCCCTGTACTGCTATCCAAATGCGCCGCTATTTCATCTTTTATAATTGACTCCAGCATCTTCCCCACCACCGATTGTCAGGCTAACTGGTCTATAATTCCGTTTTCTCTCTCCCGTCTTTCTTAAAAAGTGGGATAACATTAGCTACCCTCCAATCCTCAGTCCATCAGTTTACCCCAACACCATTTCCTGCCTAATGTGGATTTCCTTCAGTTCCTCCGTCACCCCAGATCCTCTGGCCACGAGTACATCAGGAATATTGTTTGTGTTTTCCTTAGTGAAGACGGATCCACAATACCTGTTCAACACATCTGCCAATTTCCTTGTTTCCCCATAATAAATTCACCCTTTTCAGTCTTCAAGGGTCCAACTTTGGTCTTAACTATTTGTTTCCTCTTCACATACCTAAGAAGCTTTTACTATCCTACTTTTTATTTTTGACTAGTATACCCTTGTATCCCCCCCCACACCCTTCTCCCCTCCCCCCACCTCCTCCCTCCCCCCGGCACCCCCCTCCCCCACACACACCCGCACGGCCACACCCCCCCCCTACCCTTCCCACACACACGTCAACCCAGCCCACACCCCCCACCACTGCCCACTACCGCCCCCCTCTCCGGCCCAACAACGGTCCCTGCCACCTCGCTCCGCTCCCCCCCACACACACCCCAATCCCCCCACACACTCCTCCCCTACAACAACCCCCCCCACACACTCGTCCCCTACACAACACCCCCCACACACACACTCGTCCCCTACACAACCCCCCCCCGCCACACACACCCCGCCCACACAACACAAGAACTCTGCACTTACACCTCCTCACAGTTCACACTGCCACCCAGCTTTGTGTCATCTGCAAATTTGCTAATGATACTTGTAATCCCTTCACCTAAATCATTAATATATATTGTAAATAGCTGCGGTCCCAGCACCGAGCCTTGCGGTACCCCACTAGTCACTGCCTGCCATTCTGAAAGGGACCCGTTAATCCTAATCTTGTTTCCTGTCTGCCAACCACTTCTCTATCCATTGTCAGCACTCCTACCCCCAATACTATGTGCCCTAATGTTGCCTCACTAATCTCCTATGTGGGATCTTATCGAATGCTTTCTGAAAGGTCCAGGTACACTACATCCACTGACTCTCCCTTGTACATTTTCCTAGGTTACATCCTCAAAAACATCCAGAAGATTAGTTAAGCATGATTTCCCCTTTGTAAATCCATGCTGACTCGGGACCGATCATGTTAGGGGCCAGTCCCCACTTGGGAGACATTTTTGGCGACAGCCTGAAGAGGTTGTCGCGTCGTGGTCGGGTGGTGACGAGGTCGTGACGCATGTAGTGACGTGCGGTGTCTCCCTGTCGCCCCTGGATTGTGGAATGTTCAAAATCCAGGGGCAACATCTGGGTGTCTCATCATGACGTGCGCCCTGTCACACGCTGACGTCTGCTGTCCTGCGGGTGACCCCGGTTAGGGTTAGGGTTATGGACCACAGATGGGCTGTAAAATATTCACCCTTCAATGCATGGATTTTAAACATTCATATATAAATTAATACAATAAAATCAATTGTGGAAATGAAAAGATGTCTGAGTCGTTCAGTTTTATTTACAGATGTATTGGTCCGCTTCCAGATCCAATCACCCAGTTTCCAACTGTACCCAGTTGAAAAGCCCGCTGCCTCTGGGGGTTTGGAGAGACCATTGGGAAGTGAGATCTGCCTCTGGAACAACTCGTGGCCAACAGTTTAGTTCCATGAGCAGGCAGAACATTGGGGGTTCGAGTCCAACCCCTGGGGCCCCTGTGTCACATTTAGTTCAGAGATACAGTGCCCTTCGGCCCACCGAGTCTGCATAGACCAGCGATCCCCCCACACACTATCCCACACACGCTAGGGTCAACTTATACTCATACCAAGCCTGTCAACCTCGAGTTAGGGTTAGTGTTAGTGTTAGAGTTATGGCTAGGGTTAGTGTTAATGTAGGGGTTAGTGTTAGGGCCAGGATTTGTATAAACTGTCCCTAGAGTGTGTGGGATAGTGTGCGGGTATTCGCTGGTCGCAGGCTGGGTCCACAAATGGGGGGCATCGGGGAAAATAGTGGCGGGGGGGGGGATTGGAGAATGGGAGAAGGGAGGAAGAGGGGGAAAGGGATGAAGGGAGGAGAGGAGAGTGGAGAAGGGGGGGGGGGTCGTGGAGAAGGAGGGATGGAGCGGGAGGGGGGGAAGAGGGGAGTTCGGTCTACATTCACTGAATCCATCCCTGTGAAAGGTTAGAGACGGTGATTGGATCTGGAAGCGGACCAATATATCTGTAAATAAAACTGAACGACTCAGATATCTTTTCATTTGCACAATTGATTTTAATGTATTAATTTTAATATATTAATGTTTAAAATCCATGCTTTGAAGGAAGAATATTTTACACTCCATCTGTGGTCCCCAACCCTAACCGGGCGTCACCCGCAGGACAGCGTATGTCAGCATGTACGTCGTACAACTTGACGGTTTTACGGGCATCAGTCACTGACGATCGCAGTTGCCGAAAAAAATCGCAAAGTGGGACAGGCCCTGTACTGCTATCCAAATGTGTCGCGATTTCATCTTTTATAATTGACTCCAGCATCTTCCCCTTCACCAATATCAGGCTAACTGGTCTATAATTCCGTTTTCTCTCTCCCATCTTTCTTAAAAAGTGGGATAACATTAGCTACCCTCCAATCCACAGGTACTGATCCTGAATCTATAGAAAATTATCACCATTGCATCCACTATATCTACAGCCACTTCCTGAAGTGCCCATGGACGCAGACCATCAGGCCCTGGGGATTTATCAGCCTCAGTCCCATCAGTTTACCCAACCCCATTTCCTGCCGAATGTGCCTAAGGTCACCCCAGATCCTCTGGCCACGAGTACATCAGGAAGATTGTTTGTGTTTTCTCAGTGAAGACGGATCCACAATACCTGTTCAACACATCTGCCATTTCCTTGTTCCCCATAATAAATTCACCTCTTCAGTCTTCAAAAGGTATAACTGGTCTTAACTATTTGTTTCCTCTTCACATACCTAAAGATAGCTTTTACTATCCTCCTTTATATCCCCCCCCCACCTCCTCCTTCCCTCCGCACCCCCTCCCCAACACACACACCCCCCCCTCCCCAACACACACACCTCCCCCACACACACCCCTCCCCCACCCACATTCCCCCCCCCCCTACACAACTCCCCTCTGTCACACCCCCTCCAACAAAACAATGTTTCCTGCACTCCCCCTCCCCTCCCCCCCCACACACACCCCGCCAACACAAGAACTCTGCATTTACAAACTGAGGCGTGAAGAATGTCACCAACCCTGGCCTCTCTGTCTACTATCCCAATCTACTACTGTTATACACTTGTACCGTATCCGAGATGCTTATTTAAGGTTTGTCACAGTGATTATGTATGGTGATACATGTATTAAACTGTGTACAGAAATGAATTCCACTTTAGCTCGGTAAATAAGACAAATAAAGAACCATTGGACATTTATACGCACAGTTCTTACCTTGGTCTTGGCTTTCAGCGTTGCTGGAATGAAGAGGTTCCTGTCGCTTCTAGTGTGAAGATTCGCTCCTTCTGTGTCAGTCGTGAAGCCAGAGGGCAGATAGGAAGATGCCGAACAGCATGGGAGCTGGGACACAACCTTGCTTCAATAGACAATAGGTGCAGGAGTAGGCCATTCGGCCCTTCGAGCCAGCACCACCATTCAATGTGATCACGGCTGATCATCCACAATCAGTGCCCCGTTCCTGCCTTCTCCCGATATCCCCTTCACTCCTCTATCTTTAAAAGCCCTATCTAGCTATCTCCCACCCTCCCCCCACACCTTCCTCATGCCCACCCCCCCCCACGCCCTCCTCCCATGTTCCCTCCCCAAACACACCCCCTCCTTCCATATTCTCCCTCTCCCCGCACCCCCCCCCCACACACACCGCCCGGCCACACCCCCCCCCTCTCCCTCCCACACACACCTCACCCCAGCCCACCCCCCACCACTGCCCACACACCCCCCTCTCCGGCCCAACAACGCTCCCTGCCCCCTCACTCCGCTCCCCTCCACACACACCCCAATCCCCCCCACACACTCCTCCCCTACACAACCCCCCCCCACACACTCCTCCCCTACACAACCCCCACCCCCACACACACACCCCGCCAATACAACACAAGGACTCTGCACTTACACCTCCTCACAGTTCACACTGCCACCCAGCTTTGTGTCATCTGCAAATTTGCTAATGTTACTTGAAATCCCTTCACCTAAATCATTAATATATATTGTAAATAGCTGCGGTCCCAGCACCGAGCCTTGCCGTACCCCACTAGTCACTGCCTGCCATTCTGAAAGGGACTCGTTAATCCCTAATCTTTGTTTCCTGTCTGCCAACCACTTCTCTATCCATGTCAGCACTCTACCCCCAATACCATGTGCCCTAATTTTGCCCACTAATCTCCTATGTGGGACCTTATCGAATGCTTTCTGAAAGTCCAGGTACACTACATCCACTGGCTCTCCCTTGCCCATTTTCCTAGTTACATCCTCAAAAACATCCAGAAGATTAGTTAAGCATGATTTCCCCTTTGTAAATCCATGCTGACTCGGACGGATCATGTTAGGGGCCAGTCCCACTTGGGAGACATTTTTGGCGACAGCCTGAAGAGGTTGTCGCGTCGTGGTCGGGTCGTGACGAGGTCGTGACGCATGTAGTGACGTGCGGTGTCTCCCTGTCGCCCCTGGATTGTGGAATGTTCAAACTCCAGGGGCAACATCTGGGTGTCTGATCATGACGTGCGCCCTGTCACACGCTGACGTCTGCTGTCCTGCGGGTGACCCCGGTTAGGGTTAGGGTTATGGACCACAGATGGGCTGTACAATATTCTTCCTTCAATGCATGGATTTTAAACATTCATATATAAAATTAATACAATAAAATCAATTGTGGAAATGAAAAGATGTCTGAGTCGTTCAGTTTTATTTACAGATGTACTGGTCCGCTTCCAGATCCAATCACCCAGTTTCCAACTGTACCCAGTTGAAAAGCCCGCTGCCTCTGGGGGTTTGGAGAGACCATTGGAAGTGAGATCTGCCTCTGGGACAACTCGTGGCCAACAGTTTAGTTCCCATGAGCAGGCAGAACATTGGGGGTTCGAGTCCAACCCCTGGGGCCCCTGTGTCACATTTAGTTCAGAGATACAGTGCCCTTCGGCTCACCGAGTCCGCACCGACCAGCGATCCCCCCATACTATCCCACACACGCTAGGGTCAACTTATACTCATACCAAGCCTGTCAACCTAGAGTTAGTGTTAGTGTTAGAGTTATGGCTAGGGTTAGTGTTAATGTAGGGGTTAGTGTTAGGGCCAGGATTTGTATAAACTGTCCCTAGAGTGTGTGGGATAGTGTGCGGGTATTCGCTGGTCGCAGGCTGGGTCCACAAATGGGGGGCATCGGGGAAAATAGTGGGGGGGGGGATTGGATAATGGGAGAAGGGAGTTCAGTCTACACTCACTGAATCCATCCCTGTGAAAAGTTAGAGACAGTGATTGGATCTGGAAGCGGACCAATACATCTGTAAATAAAACTGAACGACTCAGATATCTTTTCATTTGCACAATTGATTTTATTGTATTAATTTTAATATATTAATGTTTAAAATCCATGCTTTGAAGGAAGAATATTTTACAGCCCATCTGTGGTCCCTAACCCTAACCCTGATCCTAACTGGGCGTCACCCGCAGGACAGCGTACGTCAGCGTGTACGTCGTACAACTTGACGGTTTTACGGGCGTCAGTCACTGTCAGTCAGTCATGGACAGGCCCTGTACTGCTATCCAAATGCGCCGCTATTTCATCTTTTATAATTGACTCCAGCATCTTCCCCACCACCGATATCAGGCTAACTGGTCTATAATTCCGTTTTCACTCTCCCGTCTTTCTTAAAAAGTGGGATAACATTAGCTACCCTCCAATCCTCAGTCCCATCAGTTTACCCAACACCATTTCCTGCCTAATGTGGATTTCCTTCAGTTCCTCCGTCACCCCACATCCTCTGGCCACGACTACATCAGGAAGATTGTTTGTGTTTTCCTTAGTGAAGACGGATCCAAAATACCTGTTCAACACATCTGCCATTTCCTTGTTCCCCACAATAAATTCACCCTTTTCAGTCTTCAAGGGTCCAACTTTGGTCTTAACTATTTGTTTCCTCTTCACATACCTAAAGAAGCTTTTACTATCCTCCTTTATATTTTCGGCTAGTTTACCTTCATACACCCCCACCCACCCCCCCCCCCCCCCCCCTCCACACACACACACACCCACCTCCCTCCCCCGCACTCCCACCCCCTCACACCCCTTCCCCACACACAATGCTCCCTCCCCCCACCCGCCCCCTAGACATTTCCCCCCCACACCCCCTCCAGCTAAACAATGTTTCCTGCACTCCCCCCCTCTCCCACACACACGCCGCCAACACAAGAACTCTGCATTTACAAACTGAGACGTGAAGAATGTCACCAAACCTGGGCTCTCTGTCTACTATCCCAATCTACTACTGTTATACACTTGTACCGTATCCGAGATGCTTATTTAAAGTTTGTCACAGTGATTATGTATGGTGATACATGTATTAAACTGTGTACAGAAATGAATTTCACTTTAGCTCGGTAAATAAGACAAATAAAGAACCATTGGACATTTATACGCACAGTTCTTACCTTGGTCTTGGCTTTCAGCGTTGCTGGAATGAAGAGGTTCCTGTCGCTTCTAGTGTGAAGATTCGCTCCTTCTGTGTCAGTCGTGAAGACAAAGGACAGAGCGCAGATGGGAAGATGCCGAACAGCACGGGGGCTGGGACACAACCTTGCTTCAATAGGCAATAGGTGCGGGAGTAGGCCATTCGGCCCTTCGAGCCAGCACCGCCATTCAATGTGATCATGCCCGATCATCCACAATCAGTACCCCGTTCCTGCCTTCTCCCCATATCCCCTGATTCCGCTATCTTTAAGAGCCCTATCTAGCTCTCTCTTGAAAGTATCCAGAGAACCGGCCTCCACCGCCCTCTGAGGCAGAGAATTCCACAGACTCACCACTCTCTGTGAGAAAAAGTGTTTCCCCATCTCTGTTCTAAATGGCCTACCCCTTATTCTTAAACTGTGGCCCCTGGTTCTGGACTCCCCCAACATCGGGAACATGTTTCCTGCCTCTAGCGTGTCCAAACCCTTAATAATCTTATGTTTCAATAAGATCCCCTCTCATCGTTTTAAACTTTAAAAGTGTACAAGCCCAGGCGCTCCATTGTCTCAGCATATGACAGTCCCACCATCCCGGAATTAACTTTGTAAACCTACGCTGCACTCCCTCAATAGTAAGAATGTCCTTCCTCAAATTTGGAGACCAGAACTGCACACAATACTCCAGGTGTGGTCTCACTAAGGCCCTGTACAACTGCAGAAGGACCTCTTTGCTCCGATACACAACTTCCTCTTGTTATGAAGGCCAACAATTCGCTTTCTTCACTGCCTGCTGTACCTGCATGCTTACTTTCATTGACTGATGAACAAGGACCCCCAGATCCCGTTGTACTTCCCCTTTTCCCAACTTGTCACTGCCTGCCATTCTGAAAGGGACCCGTTAATCCCTACTCTTTGTTTCCTGTCTGCCAACCAATTTTTTATCCGTGCCCTAATTTTGCCGAATAATCTCCTACGTGGGGCCTTATCAAATGCTTTCTGAAAGTCCATGTACACTACATCCTTCAAGACTCCATTCTAGTCTCTTCACCAGGTCAGTTAAGGACGACAGCAGATAGCAGAGGTTGATGATCACTATGGACTGGAATGACACATGGTTGAAGATCCCAAAGGCCAATCTTGCTCCACGTTCTACATGACCTTCCACACCTGGGGCTGGAGAAGTTGTTGAGGAACAACTTGGTGGGACTTCTTGTCGCCCTGGATCTCCTCCAGATGGTGTTGAGTCAGAGTTGGACGAGTTTGACAAATTTCTTAAACACCGTGGATTCTCCCCAGGGAAATGTTGACGATGAAATCCCAAATACAGATGAGAGCGCGGGTGGGGTGGCTAGTGGCTCTTAAAATGGCCTTTGTTGGACGGGGTGAGAAATTCCAGTGCGGTCCCCACCGATGTGGCTTCAAGTCCGATGGTTTTACACGAACGGCGCTTGAGTTCCTGATGTTCATTTTATCTGTTTTAGTTTAGTTTAGATTAGTTTGGTTTATATTGTCATGTATACTGAGGTACAGTGAAAGGCTTCTGTTGCATGCTATCCAATCCCTCTTGGGGTTGCAGGGGAGAATCCACAATGTTTGAGAAATTTGTCAAACTCGTCCGACTTTGACTCATCATCTGCCCCAGTGGCATTTTCCTGCAAGTCTTTGGAGGGAAAGTTCCTCACAAACAGCTGGCGACCACGTCAGTCGGCAGATGTTTCATGTTTTCCCCTTCACACCATCTGGAGGAGATCCAGGGCGACAAGAAGTCCCACCAAGTTGTTCCTCAACAACTTCTCCAGCTCCAGGTGTGGAAGATCACAGAGAACTTGGAGCAAGATTGGCCTTTGGGATCTTCAACCATGTGTCATTCCAGACCATGGTGACCATCAACCTCTGGTACCTGCTGTCTCGGAAACTGACCTGTTAAATGGAGACTAGAATGGAGTCTTGAAGGGTCACGATCCAAAACGTCGTCTGTCCATTCCCACCACAGATGCTGCCCGACCCGCTGAGTTCCTCCAGCTTTTTCTTCTTACCGAGGAGATTGAAGCTCACCGATCTCCGGCAAGATCTCTGTCGCGGTCTCTCACGCCATCGTCTTCAAGGCCGGTCACAGAGCGGTCCAGGGGCGCTGGATCTACTCGGAGACAACCTGACCTGCAGATGTTTGTGTGTAGCTGGACTTGCGGGGACTTAGCGCCGGTGGGTGAGTTTGTGTAACCGCGAACACCATCAATGGAGCAGAATGACACAAGAAAGAGACTCACCCCCTTCATACTCACCCCTCGCTCCTCTGGACAGGGCGGGTGGGAGGGAAGGACTGACCCCTGAGATAATATTTTATTAAATTGGGGGAGAGGGGCGATGTCTTTGGTCTTGACCCTTGGTCGTGTCCGGAACGCAGACCCGGTCCGGCCGCTGAAGCCTCGCTGACCAGTGGGATGACCAGAGCGATGGATTGTGTCTTGAAGGATCCCTGGCGGGAGCGCGCCGCTGACCACTCGCGTCGAGGTTCTTCTCCGGCCATCGCCCACGGACACTGCGGACGCTGCCTGGTCAGCGACGCCTTTTATAGACACCGCCAAGTCCCGCCCCCCCTCGCTGACCATTGGACCACGCTCCGGCCACGGCGTTCGGCCATGGGGTAGACAGTCCATCCGATTGGCGGAGACCGCTGTCCGTCAAACCCGCCAAACTTCAGCGCGCGAAGTGTAGACAGCTCGTGTGAAGCGATTGTCCGCTCGCTCCGGCCACGAGCCCGCGTGACCCCCACCCCCCCCCCCACACACACACACACTGGCGCCAAGCCGGACACTGAGGGAAACCAGGGAGATGAGGGACACTTGAGGAAGATTTTAATGACCATTGGTCACTGAGGGAATGAAGGACACTGAGGGTCAGTTGGTCACTGAGGGAGGGTCATTGAGGGAGCACCGGACACTGACCGATGTTGAGGGACTGAAGGACATTGAGTGGATGAGGGACATTGAGGCGATGAGGGACATTGAGGGATTGAGGAACCATTAAGTGGATGAGGGACATTGAGGCACATTGAGGGGATGAGGGACCGCTGCTCATTTGGTGTCTGGTGGATGCTGAGGGAATGAGGACACTGAGGGAATGAGGCACACTGAGGGAATGAGGCATGCTGAGGTGATGAGGGACAGCGAGGAACTGCGGGAGAGGCGATGCTGAGGGAATGAGGACACTGAGGGAATGAGGACACTGAGGGAATGAGGACACTGAGGGAATGAGGCACACTGAGGTGATGAGGGGCACGAGGAACTGCGGGACAGACGATGCTAACCATATAAACCATATAACCATATAACAATTACAGCACGGAAACAGACCATCTCGGCCCTTCAAGTCCGTGCCGAACAACTTTTTTCCCTTAGTCCCACCTGCCTGCACTCATACCATAACCCTCCATACCCTTCTCATCCATATGCCTATCCAATTTATTTTTAAATGATACCAACGAACCTGCCGCCACCACTTCCACTGGAAGCTCATTCCACACCGCTACCACTCTCTGAGTAAAGAAGTTCCCCCTCATGTTACCCCTAAACCTCAGTCTCTTAATTCTAAAGTCATGTCCTCTTGTTTGAATCTTCCCTATTCTCAAAGGGAAAAGCTTGTCCACATTAACTCTGTCTATCCCTCTCATCATTTTAAAGACCTCTATCAAGTCCCCCCTTAACCTTCTGCGCTCCAGAGAATAAAGACCTAACTTATTCAACCTATCTCTGTAACTTAGCTGTTGAAACCCAGGCAACATTCTAGTAAATCTCCTCTGTACCCTCTCTATTTTGTTGACATCCTTCCTATAATTGGGCAACCAAAATTGTACACCATACTCCAGATTTGGTCTCACCAACGTCTTGTACAATTTTAACATTACATCCCAGCTTCTATACTCAATGCTCTGATTTATAAAGGCTAGCATACCAAAAGCTTTCTTTACCACCCTATCTATATGAGATTCTACCTTCAAGGAACTATGCACGGTTATTCCCAGATCCCTCTGTTCAACTGTATTCTTCAATTCCCTACCGTTTACCATGTACGTCCTATTTTGATTTGTCCTGCCAAGGTGTAGCACCTCACATTTATCAGCATTAATCTCCATCTGCCATCTTTCTGCCCATTTTTCCAACTGGCCTAAATCACTCTGTAGACTTTGGAAATCCTCTTCATTATCCACAACACCCCCTATCTTGGTATCATCTGCATACTTACTAATCCAATTTACCACCCCTTCATCCAGATCATTGATGTACATGACAAACAACAAAGGACCCAACACAGATCCCTGAGGCACCCCACTAGTCACCTGCCTCCAACCCGACAAACAGCCATCCACCATTACCCTCTGGCTTCTCCCATTCAGCCACTGTTGAATCCATCTTGCTATTCCTGCATTTATACCCAACAGTTGAACCTTCTTAACCAACCTTCCATGAGGAACCTTGTCAAAGGCCTTACTGAAGTCCATATAGACAACATCCACTGCTTTACCCTCGTCAATTTCCCTAGTAACCTCTTCAAAAAATTCAAGAAGATTAGTCAAACATGACCTTCCAGGCATAAATCCATGTTGACTGTTCCTAATTAGACCCTCTTTATCCAGATACTTATATATATTATCTCTAAGTATCTTTTCCATTAATTTGCCCACCACTGAAGTCAAACTAACCGGTCTATAATTGCTAGGTTTACTTTTAGAACCCTAAATGCTGAGGGATTTAGGGACATTGAGGGGCCAACGCTCGAGGGTGACCCCTCGCACAAGGCAAGGTCCACTCTCCCAGGGGGCAACATGAGTTCAGGGATAAAGGTAGATGTTGGTACTACTGCTTATAACACGAGCAATATTGGTTTATCCCCAAAGAACCGCAGATGCCGGTTTACAAAACAAGACACAAAGTACTGGAGTAACACAACCGGTCAATCTACAAAAAAAGTGCAGAGTGAGAAGGCGTTGTTGGTCCGTCTGCTGTAGCAATGTTACAAAATTTTGAGATTTAAAAATCAAGTCTGCAATTTATCCCATCAGATAAAGAAGTTTAATTTGACACCTAATTCACTTTCATATCTTCAGTATTAAGAAACTTATGGCCATTTTCATACTCGGAAATTAGCATCTTGTTCCCCATTGCCTTTCAATTGACTTAACTCAAAAGCTGTGATCTGGAAAAGTTAAAAGCCCATAACTTTCTTAAAAATTAAGAGAACTCAATGAAATTTTCAGTTATTATAGATTGAAGCATTCTGAAACAAATATGAAACAATCTTACTTGGATGACCTGAAATTAAAGCATATAATTAGTTAGTTATCTAATTGTAGCTAATTACAAAATTCAATGAGTAGATCTAAACATCTATCCATTTCTTAAGAAAAGATAAACTTTTTTAAAATTGCCTAAGTGCCAAATAACATTCACATAATAATCCACAATATAACATAATTTTTAAATCACATTTTCATGAATTTATAGGCCAAATGGAAGGAATTTAGTGTTTAATGCCTGTAAATTAATGGCCATTTAAATCAACTAGCGAGTGGGGTTTTTAGTGGAATGCGGTGGATTGGAACGTTGCGGTTTGCGGTGGAGTCGGTATGAAAAATACAGCCGGTTCATACATTTTTTTGTCCCCTTTTCGCAACATGAAAATGTGATTAAAGCCTTCCTAAAAACCAAGTTTTTATGTAAAAATAAACTGTGTAGCTTCTTATATCGTCTACCTTAGGTCCGTTCCGCTGTCACCATTCAGAGCTTTAGAAGATGATTTTTAAACTACTCTAGTTAATAAATAATCTAGCGTAGTTTAAAAATACCTTTATGAATGAAATGTCGGAGCGATTTCTCTTTAGCAACGAAATTGCCCGACATGGATCGACTTGGATTGCCTAGAAAAAATCGGCATTTTAAACGCGCCCCCCTCTGAAAGGCGCCAAAGTCGCGCACACGGGGAGCGGCAGAACTGCAGCGCTGCTAAAGGTAGGTATTGTAACATATCTGCTGGTGCAGATTTCTGGACCATTCGCCTCACAGCAGCAGGGAGAAGAAGGAATGACCAGTCTGTTTGTTAAATTTGTTATGAAGGCCAACATGTCATTCGCTTTCTCCACTGCTGCTGTACCTGCATTTTTCTATTGAATTTCCAGCTGGAGATGTCAAGTTGGGGTTGTTCAATTGTTGATGATGCTTGGAGATAGTTGAGTGGTTAAATCATAAGGCCACAGATTCATTATTCTGTTTAAGAAGGAACTGCAGATGCTGGAAAATCAAAGGTAGACAAAAGTGCTGGAGAAACTCAGCGGGTGAGGCAGCATCTATGGAGCGAAGGAAATAGGCGATGTTTCGGGCCAAAACGTTGCCTATTTCCTTCACTCCATAGGTGCTGCCTCACCCGCTGAGTTTCTCCAGCACTTTTGTCTACACTCCATTAGTCTGTAGTGTTGCATTATATTCCCCACACACAAGCACGGCTTCCTGAGCTAGTCTCAGTTCAACCACAAACTGCCTCATTGAAGTGCTTAGAGACAAAAAAAATTACCATTGACCAAACCTCAGACGTTTAATCTGTACACATCTACCTTCCTGCGGCAGCTGAGGAAGCACAATCTGCCGCAGGCAATGATGGCCCAATTCTATACGGCCATCGTAGAGTCTGTTCTCACCTTCTCCATCATGGTCTGGTTTGGCTCAGCCACCAAGCACGACACCCGGAGGCTGCAGCGAATCGTCCGATCAGCAGAGAAGGTTATTGGCTGCAACCTTCCCTCCATTGATGAACTGTACACTGCAAGGGCCAGGAAGCGAGCGGGCAAGATCATCTCTGACCCCTCTCACCCGGGCAACAAACTCTTTGAATCACTTCCCTCTAGAAGGCGACTCCGGACTGTCAAAGCTGCCAAAGCCAGACATAAAAACAGTTTTTATCCACGAGTAGTTGCTCTACTCAACAACCAAAAATCTGTAGCCTCCCTTTGCTCTGCTATTTTTTTTAATGCACATGTTTAATCAATAATGTTTTATTATTAATGTTTAATGTTTTATGTGTCATTCCTAACCGTCACTGTATGTCATGTTGTCACTTGTGGGCGGAGCACCAATGCAAATTCCTTGTATGTGAATACTTGGCCAATAAACTTATTCATTCATTCATTCATCCTGATATCAAGGTGCTCTAGAATATCACTCGACGTGCACTTCACAGGAGATACGAGTCAGTGGAAGCCATTTGAAAGACACAATTAATTATATCTACTGTACACTAGTTGGTGACATCAATCTATTTATGTTTTAGTTTAGTTTAGTATAGAGATACAGCGCAGAAACAGGCCCTTCAACCCACCGAGTCCTCACCTACCAGCGATCCCCGCACATTAACACTATCCTACACAAACTAGTGACAGTTCCTTACATTTATACCAAGCCAATTATCCCACAAACATGCATGTCTTTGGAGTGTGGGAGGAAACCCAGGGAGGTCACTGGGAGAACGTACAGACAGCCAACGTAGTCAAGATCGAACCCGGGTCTCTGGCGCTGTGAGGCAGATGTTCTACCGCTGTGTTAGCCTGACATGTTGTTGTTTTAATGGGAGAACAATCTCCGAAGGAAGAATTTAAAAGAGGAAGCTGTTCTCATTTCCTCTGAGCAGCACATCTGCCCAACTCAATGGGTCAGCTAGGCTTCATTGAAAGGAGTCTCGACCTGAAACGCCACCTATTCCTTTTCTCCAGCGATGCTGCCTGTCCCGCTGAGTTACTCCAGCATTCCGTGTCCATCCTTGGTCTAAACCAGTATCTGCAGTTCCTTCCTACACAGATCAGACTTCATTATTCTTCCCACTGTGAGGGATAAAGTGATTAAACCCCACTATTGTAAGGATTCAGGAGAGGATTCTAACTTGTAAACAGGATTCTAGCTGATAGGGGCCAGGGAGAGGATGTTGACATAGCTGGGAGTGGGTTTATCATAACTGTCCTTGAGTGAGGATGGATAGCATAGTGTAGCGTAGAAGGAGGGTGATAGATGGGACCCTTGTCAGTAGGGACTAGGGATGAAAGGGACCCTTGTCAGTAGAGACTAGCTTTAGTTCAGATATAAAAAAACTGAGATAGGTCAGTTGGAGGTGAGAAAACTAGGCCAGGTCAATTGCAACTGGGCATGCTTAATGATATAAATGAATATTGGTTATACGCCCCTAGTCGAGAAATTGCTCATTACCATGCACATGTATGAACATGCTATGTATGATGAGGGAGGTACTGGGGGACGTACCTATAGACTGTGCACCTCAGTGCTCTGATTGGGAAGAGCCAGAAGGGGAGGTTAAGTCAGCAGAATTGTGTGTATAAAGGGGCTTTACTTTTCTGATTTCAGTGTGTCTCAATTTGGAGAGGCACCCGATTCTGTAGATTCGCAAATAAATAAAAAGCATTTCTTGTTTCAATGATTTAGTCTCTGAGCAGTGATTGTGAGCACAAACTATATCTCACAAAGTGGGGGCTCATCCGCGATCGCCACTCCGGCCGCTCGGCAGAAGCATGGAAGGAAGGGATGGTGCACCCCTGCTGATTTCAGCAGTCTCTAATCTCCCTGCTTGCCATCAGCAGTTTGAGCGAGTGATATCCGGACAAGAGACTCGGGAAACAAGAGGGAGTGTTGGAAAAATAAACAAGGGACGGTCGAGCGATTCTTGTGCAGAGGACCCGGGTAAGAAAACTGACTATTAAGTATTGCCCGGGAGACCGAGGGTCTGTCGGACGGGAATAGTCTGATAAGACAACAGATAACCGGAACGGGAAAAGTAAGAGTCCGGGGGGAAATTAAAAAGGTTCAATGGTGAAGAGCCACACATTCTGCCTGATAGTCCGTTGGGGCGAATGTGGCAATCTTGGGGAGAAGGAAGCCCCGGGGGTGAAGTTAAAAAAGGAAGGGGCAACACAGAAAGACATAGAAGAGGCAACTGTCAAATCTTTTTTTTTATTAGCTACAGAAACCTATAAATTATATGTGGAAAAACAGATTTTGAACAAAAATTGACAGAAACCTCAAAGAAATTTCAGGAAATCATATACAGATTGGTCAGGTACATGAGGAGTTAGTGCAAAATATTATAGAAAGCAGAAGGTAGAGTAGCAATAAGAATTATATAAATGTTAATTTTGAAACTTTAATCTGTGCAGGAAATTACATAATTTCATTGAAGTAAGAATGGAACGAATATGATTTGTGTGTAAAAACCGGTTTTGAATGAATGAGGAAGTTCACAAATGTGATAAGTTTGTTTGTTGCAGGCCACATGCTGTAACGGTAGGTGTGTGTGTTCCTTTAAGAAATTCTAAGCAATGGGGGAGGTTACGAACAGCCGTAAGCTAACGAACAACGCTTTGTATCATTGCAACTTAAAAGGGGAAAGTTGGAAAATGTAGGTGGCTTGGTTTTGCTGATGTTTCTATAGATTTCTTTTCAGTAAAGTTAATTTGGAAAATTGTTACTAGTACTAAATAGTGGTGAAAATGGGTTGAGGTAATTGGAAATAAGTTAATTGCTGAAACAAGACCAGCCTTTTGTGGTTTGTTTAGACAAGCATTCAGGTTGAATACGGGTGTAAAAGTAATAAATCAGGAGGAGTCAGTGGAAGATTTTAAATGAAAGGTGAATACATTTGCAAAGTAGGATAAAGTATTTGAGAAGTAAGAAATTCTGTACTCCAATTCTGGAGTATGGTGTACAATTTTGGTCGCCAAATTATAGGAAAGATGTCAACAACATAGAGAGTGTACAGAGGAGATTTACTAGAATGTTGCCTGGGTTCCAGCAACTAAGTTACAGAGAAAGGTTGAACAAGTTAGGTCTTTATTCTTTGGAATGCAGAAGGTTAAGGGGGACTTGATAGAGGTCTTTAAAATTATGAGAGGGATAGAGTTGACATGGATAAACTTTTCCCATTGAGAGTAGGGAAGATTCAAACACGAGGACATGATTTGAGAATTAAGGGACAGAAGTTTAGGGGTAACATGAGGAGGAACTTCTTTACTCAGAGCGTGGTGGCTGTGTGGAATGAGCTTCCAGTGGAAGTGGAGGCAGGATCGATTTTAACATTTAAAAATAAATTGGATAGGTATATGAACGGGAAAGGAATAGAGGGGTATGGTCTGAGTGTAGGTAGATGGGACTAGGAAGTAAATGTTCGGCATAGACTGGAAGGGCCGAGAGGGCCTGTTTCCATGGTGTAATTGTTATATGGTTATATGGTTATATGAGTCAAACAGCTTTTGTGGAGGCAAATGGTGTATGTGAACAAATTGAGGTTAGAATGAGAAAGAAGGCATATCAGAAAGGACTAAAGTGGGAAGCAGAGGGATAAATTGATGAGACTGTTTTAAAACGATAACAGCAGGCCAGACACAGATTATCCTTTGGGGCACTCATAAACTGAGAGGGCTAAAAAATACCTTACCCAATATTCCTGATGGGGCAGGAAATGGATTATGGCTTTGGAGGAGGAGAACGTGAGATTTGAAGGCACTGTTGGTAAAAATGATAGGAACCACTAAACTGACAGAACTCCTGAAGATGGCTGGTATAAAAATGCTGTGAACAATGCATTAAACAATGGCATGCTGTTTGGCACAGGCAGGCAGAGGGTATGGTAGGCCCTCAGACAATAATCCAGCAGCCTATCTGGAGAACAAGCTGAAAAGGTGGAGACTGGAAACTTAACATGATTCAGTGATCCTTTGGTCAATGAGGTTGAGAAATATCGCAAATATATGAAAAAGACTTGCAGACCAGCAGGAAGAGGTGCAGAGAAAAGTGATGCAAATGTAACTTAAAGAGCTTGAAAAGAAAGAGCGTGAAAAAGGAAAGACAATATTGTCAGTAACAACAGACCTGGTTGAAAAGTCTGAAATAAGTGATGCACCGACACACAGTGAGTCCTATGAATTAGCCAAACAGGGGCCAGAGAATTCCATGCCAATAATAAATGTAATTGGAAGAGTGTTTCCTCAAATGCCCTATCACGAGTGAAATAAATCTGGATATAAGCCCAGACAGGACTGGGGTCCCCAAGGGAAGGAGGGATCTCAGGGAAGAGGTCAAGGAAGGCTAGTAAGGAGACAGGTAGTGGATCAGATGTGTTGAGGATGTGGACAGGTATGGTCATCAGGAAATAACAATAATAATAAAGATAATGGTGAACATAAAGAAGAGGTATTAAATACACCTAGGCTAGGATGCGGCAGGGTTTTAAATACTAGCTCCGTGTTTTTAATCAGATGTTAAAGGCAGATTCGGAAGGTGTTGATATAGTATGTGGATGATTTGTTGGTTTGTTCCACAAGTGAGAAGCAATGTGAGAGAGACATTGTAATTATCTTGGAAAAGATGGCACAGGAGGTCATAAAGTATCAAGGAATAAGTTGTTGTTTTGTCAGCAGCAGGTAGAATATTTTGGACGAGTAATATATAAAGAAGTAAAAGCTATAGCGCAGGATCAAATTGAAGGGATAATTGAAGTTCCCAAACCTCAGACAGTAGGACAGATGATGATGATATTGGGAATGGCAGAATATAGTTCAGACTAGATTGGAAAGTATGTTGAAATTGTGATGCCATTAAGGAAAATAATGAAGGAAGAAGGACACAGAAGTCTGAGAAATGTTTTACAGTCAGAGCCTTTGAATGAAGGGGACAAAAAGGTTTTGCTTGTGGATGTTTCTTGTTAAAGGGATCATAATAGCAAGTATGCAGGGTTTGAAGTGATGCATCAGGATGAATTAGACTTTAAGGTAATCAAATTGGAAGCTTGCCTGCAATCTTGCTTAGCTCAGTTGGCAGAAATTAAGGTTTTAAGAGCAGCATATGTACATGGAGTCTGGCACATGTTTGGAGCAGTAGGGAAACAGAAAGGCTTTGAAAGAAACAACGGAGACTCCATGCAAAGTTAGCAGTATCCCCCTATGAAATGTTGTTTGGGTTACCTTATTTGGGAAAGATAGAAGGAATACCCACCATAGAGGGCAGTGATGTATTCTTAAGGAACTATCTACTGGCAGTATCTCGTTCTCTTACAGAATTAAAAGCTAAAGGATTATTGGCTCAAAGCCCACCACTCTACTTTCCGATACATGCTGTAAAGGCCGGCGACTGGGTACTGGTCAAGAATTGAAAGGAGGAGAAACTCCAGCCCAGGTGGACCGGCCCATACCTAGTATTACTGACAACCGAGACAGCAGTACGAACAAAAGAAAAAGGGTGGACCCACGCGACCCGGGTTAAAGGGCCCGTTGACCCACCCGCTCCTGATAAAGAGGAACAGTGGATGGTGAAGCCGGGGGAATAAGCCCCTAACATTAACTTTTAGAAAAATGTATAACTAGCAGTATGAAAGGAGCAGTCGTGGCATTGTTTGCTCTGCATGTAATCATGGTAAAAAGTATTAATAACTGTGATAAATGTTATCATCCTATCAGATACGGAGGGCAGACAACCAGATCATTTACCTGTCACTCCCATGTGAATGTTGCTTGCTATAGCCTGAGGACTAGAACTATTTGTGAGGACGGGGGAAAGAAGTATTATATGGTAGAGAATAGGGGATATGTAGGGAGGTTTGGGCATGTTACCTGCCCAAAGGGGAAGAGATGGGTTTGTATGACCAGGATAGGAAAGTTAGGTCTCCCTTTTCATGCCTTAAGATGGACATTAGACAAAGTGAAGGAGGAAGTAATACAAAGGTTAACAGATGTAGTAGTCACCAAGCCTCCCCCTCCCCTACCTACTCAGCCTCAATTGCACCAGACAATGTATGAAGAAATAAAGAAGCAGATTGAGATCCCTGAAGGAGGGAAAAACTTGTTTGTGGACTTGACCCACCGGATAGCTGGAACCCTGAATGTGACTAACTGTTGGGTCTGTGACGGACCACTGATGAGTTCACGTTGGCCGTGGAGAGGGTCCATCGTTGAAGTATGGGACCTGATGGAGTGGAACCTGACAGTTGGACAAGACCGAGATCCCCAGGCATGGGTCCTGACAGATGCTCCGGTTGGGACTGAGTGTATCTCTAGGCCCTGGGTAAAGGATGCCGTCCTAGTAGGCAGCAGCCCCTGCCAGCGCATCGTCACCCAGTGGCCAAATCAGTCCCGAGTGTGGTGGCCAGAGGAGCCTAGATGGTATCCGACTAAGAAAGACGGAGAAACTGCACTATCTGGAAGAAGACTGATGGAATGGGATCGACTGGACTATGGAACTGCACCGGAAACAACCCTTATCAAGGAATTCCGGTGTTGCGAGATATATGGAACAAGGTTACCTCTAGTGGACCGGCCCCTGAAGGACTGTTATGGATATGCGGACACAAGGCATACTCGGTGTTGCCAACAAATTGGAGCGGGACTTGCTTCATTGGACTGGTACAACCGGGATTTTTCCTGTTAGACACTGAAGAAGGGCGGTCGCTAGGAACACCTGTATTTGACGACCGATATCGGAAGAAGAGGAAAATAGACATTGGAGAATGGGAAGATGATGAATGGCCACCTGCAAGAATCATCTCATACTATGGACCAGCCACTTGGGCACAGGATGGATCCTGGGTCTACCGAACCCCGGTATACATGTTAAACCGGATCATAAGACTTCAGGCAGTGCTGGAAGTAATTACCAACCAAACTGCGGTGGCACTGGAGATGCTGGCAAAGCAGCAGACACAGATGAGAGCAGCAATATACCAGAACCGGTTGGCCCTAGATTACCTCCTGGCAGAAGAAGGAGGGGTATGCGGGAAATTCAACCTCTCTAATTGCTGTCCAAACATCGATGACAATGGACAGGCTGTAATGGACATATCAGAGGGAATCCGGAAATTGGCACATGTTCCAATACAGAAGTGGAATTCGATTATGGGAACCCGATGGTGGGATTCCATCCTCGGAGGAACATGGTGGAGAACAGCGGGACTCGTGTTTCTATGTGCAATGGCTGGGCTGATCTTTCAGATGCATTCTGTAGTAGTGCCTATGGGAGAGAGAGGGGCAATACCGAAAATAATGATAATGTGACCATGGAAGGTCCAGGATCCATAGGAAGAGGAGATTAGGAGAATGTTACTTCAATTCGAACTGAAGGCGCTTGAAATTGAGGTTTAATCAATAGATGCGTAGCAAAAGAAAAAGGGAGGATTGTGAGGCACCCGAATTCTGCAGACTCGCAAATAAATAAAAAGCATTTCTTGTTTCGATGATTTAGTCTCTGAGCAGTGATTGTGAGCACAAACTATATCTCACACCACCCTTCCTCAGATCCGTCTCCAGACTGGTCTCTTGCTGAGTGGAATGGACAAGGAAGTTGGGACAGGATGGAGGGGTCTTGTGCCTCAGTTGCCGATTTGGAGGGGAGTGGTGGGGTGAAGAGGAGAGGACAGCAGGCGGTGGTCTAGAGGAGCAGATGATTCTACGGGTTGTGGAGCGAAGGGGATGAGGCACATTGAGGGGTGAGCAGTTTGTTGGTTTCTCCACTTGTTCAGGTGATACTCTTCTCTCCCCCTCCCTCCCTCCCTCCCTCGCTCCCTCCCTCCCTCGCTCTCTCCCTCGCTCTCACTCAGAGGGTGGGGCTGCCAGAGGAAGCTACAGAAGTGGATGCAATTACAACTTTTTAAAGAGATGTGCACAGATATAAGGGTAGGAACGGTTTAGAGGGATATGGGCCGAATGCAAGCACCTGGGACACGGCCAATATGCCAAGTTGGACGAAATGGACAAGGTGGGCCAGAGGGCCTGGTTCCCTGCTGCTCAGCTCTATGACCCCATGACCAAATACCACAGTTATTCACACTGTTTGTTTTAAAGTCACAAACACAGAGGCTGGTGGCAAAGACACTGATGTCAATTTAGAAAGTGACCAGGATTTATTTTCAAGGTAGATTCTGAAATCAGTTTAAAAGCTTTTTCAATGAAAGCCTTTATCATTGGTGGAACTGGGTGTCCCAGTGTCATTGTCTACGCCCCTTAAGTATAAGGATAGTTCAGTTGTGAAAGGTTGCAGCTGCTACATAGCCAGTAATATCTCAGTACAGCCTGCCGATCCTGGTCCTGCATCTCAGCTCCCCCACAAGGAAGATACGTCTTGTTCATTGTGAGGCCGGTCCACCTTCCCCTCCCCTTTGTCCTCATCCACTCATTTCACTCCTCCTCTTCTCTCCTTATGGACAATAGACAATAGGTGCCGGAGTAGGCCATTCGGCCCTTCGAGCCAGCACCGTCATTCAATGTGATCATGGCTGATCATCCCCAATCAGTACCCTGTTCCTGCCTTCTCCCCATATCCCCTGACTCCACTAACTTTAAGAGCCCTATCAAGCTCTCTCTTGAAAGTTTTGGGTCGAGCCCCTTCTTCACTTTCCTTCCTGCCCCACGACATGCAGGAGAAGTCTGTTGGCTGCGGGCGGTGAGGTGTGGCTGCTGGCCGAACTGTGACTCACAGTATTGGAATGCATCAGTAAACACACGCCATATCACACACGCCACACTGTATCACACGTGTGTAGGAAGGAACTGCAGATGCTGGTTTAAACCGAAGATAGACACAAAAATGTTTGTGGCTGCAGGAGTCACTACTTTAGAAGCTATCCTAAGAAATCATATGTGTAAATTAATTTGCAGGATAATTACTCTAAAAATGTAATTATTGTGGCCTTGTCAAACATAAGGTTTAGCATTCACGCTACAAATCCCAGTTGTGGAGACACTGCCATCGTTGTCTCGTTGCAGGACATTGATCATTCCTTTTTATTTGGGATTTTAATTCATGTATTGTGTTCATTTTTTAATATATAATTTATGATGCTTTTATAAGTGATGTACTCAGATTTTATATGTATTTTATGATGTTTTATATGCAATGTATTTTTATGTAGTTGCCCCTTGTCCGGACCTTGAGTCTGAAATAAGTTTATTATTATTATTAAAAGCTGGAGTAACTCAGCGGGACAGGCAGCATCTTTGGTGAGGAGGATCTCGACCTGAAACGTCACCTATCCATGTTCTCCACAGATGCTGCCTGACCCGCTGAGTTACTCCAGCACTCTGTGAAACGTCACCCATTTCTTCTCTCCAGAATCCCATAATATCAGATAATTCGCACCCTTAGTAATTGCCACCATTTGAAAAATCACTTATTTTTGGAGAGAAGGAATGGGTGACGTTTTGGGCCGAGACCCTCAAGCCGAAACGTCACCTATTCCTTCCCTTCACAGATGCTGCCTGACCCGCTGAGTTAAGGGCCTGTTCTACAAGCATGCAACTCTATGCGATGAAAGCGATCAAACTAGAAGCGGGGGCTGCGCGGAGGTCGGGTGATCCCCTTTTCAGGGCTGTTCCCACCAGCATGCGCCTGCATGCGGCAAGTGCGACAAAACCAGCAGCGGGGGCCGCGCAGAGGTCGGGTGAGTGGCGCAACGTGGCGCAA
Organism: Raja brachyura; assembly: GCA_963514005.1. Next base: position 792,165 of record OY740817.1, read on the forward strand.
AGTGAGGCGAACTTGGAGCGAAGTCTAAGGTAAGTTCGCCAGGACAGAGAGGGGCACACAGAGAGGGGCACAGAGGCACACACACACAGAAGGCCACGGAGCCACACACATAGAGGGTCACGGAGGCACCTACAGAGAGGGTCACGGAGGCACGATGTCAAGGCGGTGTGTAATGCGTCGAGGCGACTGCGAGCCGACAAGCCGTTGCCGTGCAGAATTTTTGAACATAGTTTTTCGGAGCCCCGCGCGATGTCGGGACGAACTCCGCTCAATTCCGCACAGCTCCAGCGATCGAAGTGGGACCGGCCCCGCGACGCCAGACGGCTCAAGCGACCACGTTAGGTCGCGCTCATCGCATGGAGTTGCACGCTGGTGGGACAGGCCCTTTACTCCAGCATTCTGTCTTTGAGACACCGGTTATTCTGGATGCCAAACATTCGCCGGATTGTTGTCTTGTCTCCGTGCCGTGAGGAGCAACAGGTTTGATGAGCTGGAGACCTCATTCCTAACATTGCTGACCAGAGGTACCTGACAGACCAGACCTACACACAGCACGGCCACTGTGGAGAACATGGACAGGTGACGTTTCAGGTCGGGATCCTTGTCCAGAATGATGGAGTAGAGGAGAAAGGTGGAACAGAGAGGTGGGACTAGGGTAGATGTGACGTGTTGGTCGGTGTGGACAGGACTCGGTGAAGGGTCTGTGGCCACACTGTATGACTCGATAAACTAAACTCAACTAAACTAGAGAGGGGAGAAGGAGGGGGAGGGAGGGGCAGGAAAGAGAAAAGTGGGGGAGAGGGGGGGGGGGGGGGAGGAGAGCGGGTTGCTCTCTAAACCTGTGGCATTTAGTGTTGATACAGCTGGGCTGTGAGCTACCCAAGATCAGACACACAGAGTGAGCTGTGAACACCAGCTGTTTAAGAAGGAACTGCAGATGCTGGAAAAATCGAAGGTCGACAAAAATGCTGGAGAAACTCAGCGGGTGATGCAGCATCTATGGTGAGAAGCATTTTTATCTACCTTTGTAAACATTAACTGGTGCCTCTACTGCAGTATTTAAGGTAGAGCCGTGCCCTGCCTCTCCCTTAGCTCAGCGTTTGGTGAAACATGCCTCACAAACGCAACCACACAGCACCCACAGCACCCTGTACACACAGCACCCACAGCACCCTGTACACACAGCACCCACAGCACCCTGTACACACAGCACCCTGTACACACAACACCCACAGCACCCTGTACACACAGCACCCACAGCACCCTGTACACACAGCACCCACAGCACCCTGTACACACAGCACCCTGTACACACAACACCCACAGCACCCTGTACACACAGCACCCACAGCACCCTGTACACACAGCACCCTGTACACACAACACCCACAGCACCCTGTACACACAGCACCCACAGCACCCTGTACACACAGCACCCTGTACACACAACACCCACAGCACCCTGTACACACAGCACCCACAGCACCCTGTACACACAGCACCCTGTACACACAGCACCCACAGCACCCTGTACACACAACACCCACAGCACCCTGTACACACAGCACCCTGTACACACAACACCCACAGCACCCTGTACACACAGCACCCTGTACACACAACACCCACAGCACCCTGTACACACAGCACCCTGTACACACAACACCCACAGCACCCTGTACACACAGCACCCTGTACACACAGCACCCACAGCACCCTGTACACACAGCACCCTGTACACACAGCACCCACAGCACCCTGTACACACAGCACCCTGTACACACAACACCCACAGCACCCTGTACACACAACACCCACAGCACCCTGTACACACAACACCCACAGCACCCTGTACACACAGCACCCTGTACACACAGCACCCTGTACACACAGCACCCTGTACACACAGCACCCACAGCACCCTGTACACACAGCACCCTGTACACACAGCACCCACAGCACCCTGTACACACAGCACCCACAGCACCCTGTACACACAGCACCCACAGCACCCCGCACCCACAGCACCCTGTACACCCAGCACCCACAGCACCCTGTACACACAGCACCCACAGCACCCTATACACACAGCACCCTGTACACACAGCACCCTGTACACACAGCACCCACAGCACCCTGTACACACAGCACCCTGTACACACAGCACCCTGTACACACAGCACCCACAGCACCCTGTACACACAGCACCCTGTACACACAGCACCCTGTACACACAGTACCCTGTACACACAGCACCCCGTACACACAGCACCCACAGCACCCTGTACACACAGCACCCACAGCACCCTGTACACACAGCACCCTGTACACATAGCACCCTGTACACCCCGCACCCACAGCACCCTGTACACCCAGCACCCACAGCACCCTGTACACACAGCACCCACAGCACCCTATACACACAGCACCCTGTACACACAGCACCCTGTACACACAGCACCCACAGCACCCTGTACACACAGCACCCTGTACACACAGCACCCTGTACACACAGCACCCACAGCACCCTGTGCACACAGCACCCTGTACACACAGCACCCTGTACACCCAGCACCCACAGCACCCTGTACACACAGCACCCTGTACACCCAGCACCCACAGCACCCTGTACACACAGCACCCTGTACACACAGCACCCTGTACACACAGCACCCTGTACACCCAGCACCCACAGCACCCTGTACACACAGCACCCTGTACACCCAGCACCCACAGCACCCTGTACACACAGCACCCTGTACACCCAGCACCCACAGCACCCACAGCACCCTGTACACACAGCACCCTGTACACATAGCACCCTGTACACCCAGCACCCACAGCACCCTGTACACACAGCACCCTGTACTCACAGCACCCACAGCACCCTGTACACACAGCACCCTGTACACTCAGCACCCACAGCACCCTGTACACACAGCACCCACAGCACCCTGTACACACAACACCATGTACACACAGCACCCACAGCACCCTGTACACACTGCACCCTGTACACACAGCACCCACAGCACCCTGTACCCACAGCACCCTGTACACACAGCACCCACAGCACCCACAGCACCCACAGCACCCACAGCACCCTGTACACACTGCACCCTGTACACACAACACCATGTACACACAGCACCCACATTTGCTGGAGCACCCAGTGCCCGGGCATGGACACTACTGACCAATAGCAAGGTAGGAGCGCAGACTTGCTCTGGACATTGCTCTGACTTTAGTCCCGGTGACAGCCGCGGTTGTTGCTTTAATTCTCCACTGAACCAGGAGGTGCCGCATCTCACTGGCGGCTCTAACACGGGCAGCAGTGACGGCTGGTGCAAGGAGTGTACTTTAGGATAGTTTAGTGTCGTTGACTTTAGTTCTGCCAGGGTACAGTGAGACAGGTCCTGACTACGGAGTTTGCTGTCTGTGCGGAGTCTACACGTTCTCCCCGTGACCGCGAGGGGTTTCTCCGAGATCTCCAGTTTCCTCCCGCACTCCAAAGACTTACAGGTTTGTAGATTAATTGATTTGGTGTCTTTGTAAATCGTCCCTAGTGTGTGTAGGATAGTATTAATGTTCGGGGATCGCTGGTCTGCACGGACCCGGTGGGCCGAAGGGCCTGTTTCCGCGCTGGATCGCTAAACTCAACTAAAATGTTGTTCTTGTACCAGCATTAATTACCTCCTCTGGCAGCTTGTTCCACACACCTACCGACCACCCATTGTGTGGACATGTTGCCCCTCAAATTCCTATTAAATCTTACTCGTCTCATCTTGAACAAAAGTCATCTGGTTCTAAAGAAGGGTCTCGGCCCGAGACGTCACCCATTCCTTCTCTCCAGAGATGCTGCCTGTCCCGCTGAGTTACTCCAGCATTTTGTGTCTATCTTCAGTTTAAAGCAGCATCTGCAGTTCCTTCCTGCATCAGAGTGGAGAGTATCGTGTGTCCCAGACAGAACAACACAATATGTGAACACAGTACACTGTCAATAATATCATAAACGAGAGAATAAAAGTTCCAGCGGTGTATAAATTATATAACTGTTGCAGAGACGTTTGTGCAGCGTTTGGATGCAAAGACCAGGAGTTTTGAAGCCTGTTTTAGTCCAAGAACCATAAATAATGAACCAGCACTTTGTTAAATAATAAATAAATTATGGATAGAGTTTGGATAGAGTGGATGTGGAGAGGATGTTTCCACTAGTGGGAGAGTCTAGGACCAGAGGGCACAGCCTCAGAATTAAAGGATGTCCCTTTAGGAGGGAGATGAGGAGGAGTTTCTTTAGTCAGAGGGCGTTGAATCTGTGGAATTCTTTGCCACAGACGGCGGTGGAGGCCAAGTCAGTGGATATATCTGAGGCAAAGATTGACAGATTATTGATCAGTGCGGGTGTCAGGGGTTATGGGGAGAAGGCAGGAGAATGGGGTTAGGAGGGAGAGATAGATCAGCCGTGATTGAATGACGGAGTAGACTTGATGGGCCGAATGGCCTAATTCTGCTACTACCACTTATGAAAGTTTCACTTATTCTAGGTGAGAGTTTCATGGCCGGCTATCTTTGGTGTGAGTGTGTGCCGTGATAGTCACAGAGTCAGAGAGAGACAGAGAGTCACAGAGACACAGAGTGACAGACAGACAGAGGCAGAGTGACAGAGAGACAGAGACGCAGAGAGTCACAGAGAGTCACAGAGTGACAGAGAGTCACAGAGTGACAGACAGACAGACAGACAGAGACACAGAGACACAGGTGATAGAATGTGTGTGTTACAGGACAGGCCGTTAGCGGAGAGGAAGGGGGGAAGAGGGCAGGATGTCGGTGGAGCAGCACTGCCCGCTGCAGAAGAAGCACAGCCAGAGTGACCTGGTCAGCAGACTGAAGAGCCGCAGGGTGCTGGGTGTGGGCGTGAAGGCTGCGGACGGCGAGTTCCACCGATCCAAGGTAAGGGCGATCCTCTAACCGTCGGCCCCAAGCCTACGAAACGTCACCTATCCATGTTCTCCACAGATGCTGCCTGACCTGCTGAGTTACTCCAGCACTCTGAAATGTTATAGAGTTGGGAATAGTTGGCAACCATTGCTCACTGGCCTGCCAGAGATCAATCAATCAAAGACTTTATTGTCATTCACAAATACACCAACAAATGCAAGTTTGGATGAAATTTTGTTGCATCTGGCTCACCGTGCAACATAAAATAACAAAAAGATAAAATAAATGATACCGGCGGCACATTATATGGAATTCAAAAGTCTGATGGCTAGGGGGAGAAAGATGTTGCAGAACCTTGATGTTCTGCTCCTTGTACTGCGATACCTTTTGCCCGAGGGCAGCAGAGTGAACAGTCCATGATGAGATGCTTGCGGTCATTTATAATGTTGTTGGCCTTAGACAAGCAACGTTGGCACGCAATGTCCCCGATTGAAGGAAGAGAAGTCCCGATGATTTTTTCAGCCGTCCTCACCACTCTCTGCACGGACTGCAGAGATATCTCACCCTTTCTCTCCATTTATCCACTCTTTCTAGAGCCCCAAACTCTTACAACTCAACCCCCAGCCCCGTGAATACATTTCCTCCCTCCCTCCCGCTATTCTGTACGGAGTTTGCACGTTCTCCCCGTGACCTGCGTGGGTTTTCTCCGGGTGCTCCGGTTTCCTCCCACACTCCAAAGACGTGCAGGTTTGTCGGTTAATTAGCGTCGGTGAAATTGTAAATTGTCCCCAGTGTGTGTGTGTGGGATAGTGTTAGGTGTGCGGGGATCGCTGGTCGGCGCGGACTCGGTGGGCCGAAGGGACTGTTTCCGTGCTGTATCTCTAAACTAAACTAAATTTCTAAGAGTCGCGGTAAACTTGTGGTGACGTTTAATTTTCCGTTCTGGAAGGCGTTTGCTGAAGTGCAGAGGGTGCACAGATGTGGTCGGACAGACTCACGCAAAACATCCTCCTCCACCCTCCTGCCACAACTTCCTGCAGCTGCCTCGCAAACCGATAATCTAATATAGAAACCCACAAAGTTCTAGCTGGAGAAACTCAGCGGCTCAGGCAGCGTCTGTGGAAGGGATGCACTGGTGACCAGTCACACGGACCCATTCATCCAACCACGTTCCCCATTAATCTTGGTCTTAGTGGGAAAGTAGGCAAAGAGAACGTGGAACAGTCCAGCACAGGAACAGGCCCTTCAACCCACAATGTCTGTGCTGGACATGATGCCAAGTTAAACTGCATATCCCTCCATTCTCTGCATGCCCTTGTGCCCATGTTAAACACCACTATGGTATCTGCCTCCTCCACCAGCCCTGGCAGCGTGTTCCCGGCACCCACCACCTTACTCCTCTCTAACATTTCCCCATTCACGTTGCAGATCAGTCAGATGCTGGGAAATGAATTCAAGGTCGCTTTCCATGAACCCTTCGGCCTCAGGTAATGGAGTCAAGTTTACCGGAGATGCCCGAGGTGAGAGAGGCGTCACCTTCAACAGCGCTGCACCTCCACAGTACCGCACCACAACTGTGCAACCTCCCTGCACTCACAGAGATAGTCCACAGTGATGCTCAGAGAACCCGCCCCTTATCTGATGTGTCCCTGACTCCCACTAGTGGGAGAGTCCAAGACCAGAGGGCACAGCCTCAGAAACAAAGGACGTATCTTGAGGGAGGAGATGGGGAGGAATTTCTTTATTCAGAGGGTGGTGAATCTGTGGGATTCTCTGCCACAGATGGCGGTGGAGGCCAAGTCAGTGGATATTTGTTAGGCAGAGATTGACAGATTCTTGATTGGTACGGGTGTCGGGGGGGTTATGGGGAGAAGGCAGGAGAATGGGGTTGGGAGGGAGAGATAGATCAGCTATGATTGAACGGAGTAGACTTGATGGGCCGAATGGACTAATTCTGCTCCTAGAACTTGTGAACATTAACAGAAGTTCCACGCGATTACGTCATAAAAGTCTGAAGAAGGATCTCGACCCGAAAAGTCGCCCATTCCTTCTCTCCAGAGATGCTGCCAGTCCCGCTGAGTTACTCCAGCATTATGTGTCTATCTTTGGTTTAAACCGGCATCTGCAGTTCCTTCCCACACACGAGTATATTACGCACATATATATCTAGATACGGGACTGTGTTTAGGTACCGTGGAGTCACCGTGCTCTCTCTCCTCTCACTGCAGGTTCTGGCAGTTCGTGTCCGCACTCACCTTCTCTGCCCTCGGACTCCTGGTCAGTTCTCACTTCCAGTTACCTCAATGTTCATAAACCGTGATCCTAAATACACGGGAACACCGTGAATATCCCGCTACCCACGACAATAGACTAAACTAAACTAGTGGGGAGAGAGGGGAGGGGGGGGGAGAGGGGGAGAGGGGGAGAGGGGGAGAGGGGGAGAGGGGGAGAGGGGGAGAGGGGGAGAGGGGGAGAGGGGGAGAGGGGGAGAGGGGGGAGAGGGGGGAGAGGGGGGAGAGGGGGGAGAGGGGGGAGAGGGGGGAGAGGGGGGAGAGGGGGGAGAGGGGGAGAGGGGGAGAGGGGGGAGAGGGGGGAGAGGGGGGAGAGGGGGGAGTGGGAGAGGCAGGAGCCGGGTGCGGGGGACCTGTGCAACAGTGGGGACCTGTGGTCATTGATGGTGTGGTCAGGGAGGGGTCAGTGGAGGGGGGAGAGTGTGTGGGCAGCAGTGGGGTTGTGGTCAGGGCTGTGTGTGGTCAGGAGGGGGGGGGTCAGTGAGGGGGGGTTGACGTGTCCTCTCCCCACAGACTCTCACCTTTCCCCAGCCTCTCGGTGCTCGGCTCGTCATGGACGACGGTGGGATCTGCGACTCTGCCCTCAGGCTGCACGGCGGGGCCATGATCAGTACGTGACACTGACCCCCCCACGCACACGCACACCCCACACGCATGTTCACACGCACACGCACACCCCACACGCATGTTCACAAGCACACCCCACACGCATGTTCACACGCACACCCCACACGCATGTTCACACGCACACGCTACATGCATGTTCACACGCACACCCCACACCCATGTTCACACGCACACCCCACATGCACACCCACACCCATGTTCACACGCACACCCCACACGCATGTTCACACGCACACCCCACACGCATGTTCACATGCACACACACACCGCACATGCACACCCCACACGCACACCCCACACGCATGTTCGCACACACACACAACCCACACGCATGTTCACATGCACACACACACCGCACATGCACACTCCACATGTATACGCACATCCCACACGCATGTTCACACGCACTCACACTCACCTCCCCACACCACAGCAGCCCCCAGCACAGACTGGGAGAGGAGGAGTGTGACAGAGGGAGATTGGGAGAGAGTTATAGATGGAGAGAATGAGAAAAAGAGGGAGTGAGAGAAGGGAAGTGGGGGGAAGGGGAGGGGAGGGGGAGAAGGGAGGGGAGGGGGAAAGGGGGAGGGGGAGGGAAAGAGGGGGGAGGGGGGAGGTGGGAGAGAGAGGGGGAGGGAGAGAGACAGAGAGAGAGAGAAAGAGAAAGAGAGAGAAAGAGGGAGAAGAGAGAGAGGGAGAGAGAGGGGAGAGAGGGGGGAAGGGAGAGAGAGAGAGGCAAGGACAGAGAGAGGCTGCTACCAGACATGCAGATGCATGCATGGCTTCTGTATCTCGAGTTCTCTACCTTGTGTTCCTGTACCACCTGGGATGTTGATGCTTCACCTGTCTTTGGTTACCTGTGCCGTGACCATTCTGTTTGTCCACCACTGCCCAGGTATCTCCCTCATCCTCTGGAGTGCCGTCTGGACAATGGAGAAGGTGATTATCCGCTGGACGCTCCTGTCTGAGACGTGCTACCTGGTCGTGGAGTTTCTAGGTGTGTTCGCCGGGGTCAGCTGTAGCCGGAGGTCATAAGGTCATGCGATAGGAACAGAATTAGGCCGTTCAGCCCATCAATCGACCAATCTATATCTATATACAGAGAGTGTTGAATCTGTGGAATTCGCTGCCACAGAAGGTAGTTGAGGCCAGTTCATTGGCTATATTTAAGAGGGAGTTAGATGTGGCCCTTGTGGCTAAATGGATCAGGGGGTATGGAGAGAAGGCAGGTACGGGATACTGAGTTGGATGATCAGCCATGATCACATTTAGTGACGGTGCAGGCGCGAAGGGCCGAATGGCCTACTCCTGCACCTATTGTCCATGTTTCTATGACCCTGCCGTTCAATCATGGCTGATCATACATGTGTTAGCGGGGCCAATGTGGTCAGGATGGTCTTTAATACACTGCCCTCTAACCCGCTGCCCTCCGACCCGCTGCCCTCTGACCTTTGACCAGCCGCCCTCTGACCTGCTGTCCTCTGACCAGCTGCCCCTCTGACCCGCCGCCCTGTGACCCTATAACCTGCCGTCCTCTGACCCGCTGCCCCACTGACCTTTGACATGTTGCGCCCTCTGACCCGCTGCCCTCTTTGTTCCCTCAGTGACGCTGACCGCCAGTGCTGACCGGGATGTTCGTTCCAGAGCCACGGACGTCCAGCTCATGACCTTTGGCCTGTCCGCGCTCCTCTCGCTTTTCTACTACGTCCAGGTTGGCCGCAAACCCAGGATGGTCTAGGATCAGCAAGAGTGGGCCCCGCATAGCAACGGGCCCCGCATAGCAACGGGGCCCGCATAGCAACGACAGCAAGACCTCCCCCCACCCCCACCCACCATCCCCAATGTCAACAGAGAGGGGTAAGAACCCCCCACCCTCCTCACCCTCACCCCCACCCCCTCACCCCAACCCCCCCCCACGCCCTCACCCCCACCCCCTCACCCCAACCCTAACCCCACTCCTCCCCATTCCCCCCCACATCCCCTCCCCAGATTCAGTTATTTCTTTTAAATTACTTAGCAAAAGCTGTTTTTGTTTTTTTATTCTGGAGTATTGTGTGTAGATTGATGACAAAATAAATAAATCTAATCCATTTTAGAATAAGGCTGTAACATAACAAAATGTGGAAAAAGTGAAGGAGTGTGAATACTTTCTGAATGCACTGTATCCGACAGTATATTATCGATATACGCTATGATACACATAAACTATAATATAGATATAACATATCATAGAGAGCAACGTTGCATCATTGAATTAAGATTTTTTTATTCGCTTTTCTTTGTGAATTAAAATGTTGCTGGTCTCTATCTCGTACATAGTATATATTCACGTACATATATCGGTGTCAAACACTTAATCTGTCAGATTATTGATTGAGAACAGATAACACAATGGTGTGAGTTGTCGCCATGGATTCATGCATTACAACTACAGGGAGAAGGACATCCGTCCGGAACCTTCCGTGGCCACGTCCGTCAGAACCCTGGCAGCTCCAGACGTGACGATCCCTGGTCATAGATCTCCCAGGTAACGTCACACACTATGGTCCCTAGAATCATAGTCGTACAACACGGAATCAGGCCCTTCGGCCCAAGTCATCCATGCTGACCAAAACGCCCCAGCAAAGCTGACCCCACATGCCCGCGTTTGGCCCAGATCCCGCAAACATTTCATATCCATGTACCTGTCCAAATGTATTTTACAGTTTAAATGCTGTTATAGAACCTGCCCCAACTACCTCCTCCGGCAGCTCGTTCCAAGCACCCACCACCCTCTGTGTGAAAACGTTGCCCCTTAGGTTCCTATTAAATCTTTCCCCTCTCACCATAAACTTCTGTCCTCTGGTCCTTGATTCCCCGAGTCTGTGTAATAGACTTGGCCCCTATATATTCCTCCTCATTATTTTATACATCTCTATAAGATCATCCCTCTTCCCCCAGCGCTCCAAGGAATATAATCCTAGCCTACCCCAATCTCACCCTGTAGCTCAGGCCCCTCGAGTCCTGGCAACATCCTCGTAAATCTTCTCTGCCTTCTTTCCCAGCTTGACGGCATCTCCCCGAGAACAGGGTGATTAAAACGGAGCATAATACCCCAAGTGTGGCCTCATCAAGGTCTTGTACGACTCTAATGTAAAATACAAACTTCAAGAGTCACGGGAGTTTTATTGTCATGTGTCCCAGATAGGACAATAAAATTCTTATACTCCATATCCTGACCGATGAAGGACAGAGAATTCCACAGATTCGCAACTCTCTGGGTAAAACAGTTTTTCCTCATCTCCGTTGTAAATGCCCTATCCCTTATTCTTAAACTTAAATGTTATCCCACATTCCCATCCACTCCCTACACACTTGGGGTAATTTACAGAGGGCCGATTAACCTACGAACCCGCACGTCTTTGGGATGTGGGAAGAGATGGGAGCCCATTGAGCCAGGCATGCTCCACGCATGTGAAATCTGTCACATCCCCTTCGCTCATCCTGACAACCCTGCAAGCGTTTTTATCCTTCCATGGAAGAACCAGTTATAATTCTTTAAATTAAATCACAATGAAGACTGAAGTCAAGGTCCCTCTCTCCCCTCGCACCTCCTCATGGTCTGGTAACTACTCTATAACGACAGTGCTTATACCTTTACATGGAGATCACAGTAACTGTGTTGCAACAAGCTCTGATTAAATTCTCTTTTGTTTAAAATACATCAGAATTAAATGGACGGACTGCCAGACCTTGTGAACCCGTTTACTCTTAGGGTGGGTTAATATTGCACCAACACCGCTGAGATACTGGGGGCAGAACTCGAACGTTCTCACGCCCCTCCCTTCTCTCCCTCTGCCCCCCTCCTTTACTGCAGCCTGGGCCAATACTGGGCCATCTCCTGGTCACCTCCAGGAACCTGCACAGGTACGGACACACCTGGCGAGATCAGACCTGTGGCAAAATATAAAAAACACAGGTTAAAACTAATGAGCACTGAAACGGAAACTAACACAACATGCGGGTCTGTGGAGAACATGGATAGGTGACATTTCACAGAGTGCTGGAGTAACTCAGCGGGTCAGGCAGCATCTCTGGAGAGAAGGAATGGGTGATATTTCGGGCCGAGACCCTTCTTCAGACCGATGTCAGGGGAGTGGGCGGGTCAGAGATAGAATGTAGTCGGAGACAGTGAGACTGGTGGGAGAACCGGGAAGGGGGAGGGATGGAGAGAGAGGGAAAGCAAAGGTTACTTTAAGTTAGATAAGTCAATGTTCATACCGCTGGGGTGAAAGCTGCCCAAGAGAACTATGAGGTGCTGTTCCTCCAATTTGGGCTGGGCCTCACTCTGACAATGGAGGAGGCCCAGGACAGAAAGGTCAGTGTGGGAATGGGAGGGGGAGTTAAAGTGCCGAGCCACCGGGTGATCAGGTTGGTTAAGGCGAATTGAGCGGAGGTGTTCAGCGAAACGATCACCGAGCCAGCGCTTGGTCTCACTGATGTACAGGAATTGACATCCGGAACAGCGGATACAGTAGATGAGGTTGGAGGAGGTGCAAGTGAACCTCTGCCTCACCTGAAAGGACTGTCGGTGTTCTTGGATGGAGTCGAGGGAGGAGGTAAAGGGACTGCAGGTGTGTGGGACTCACCTGTGGAGGAGGCACCTGTCGAGGCCAGAGGCTGTGGGTTGAGGTGCGGCTGCATATGGGGAGGGGTGTAGGCATCGTAGCTGTGCACGGACACTGCCGGGCTGGCTGGGATCATGCAGGAGTACGAGGATGCTTGGCTCGGTACAGGAGGCTGCAGGACAGAGCACATCAAAACACCTCCTAGACTGCACTACAAATTAAAATTGAATCTGAATCTGACTTGGCTGCATCTCAGTGCTCCAATGAAGACTGGCAGATGTTCTAATCTTTGAACATATGATTAAACTAAGCTTATGTCTGTCTGCTGACAACATTCAGTACACACTCACACTCCCTCAGTGCACACTCACGCTCCCTCAGTGCACACTCACGCTCCCTCAGTGCACACTCACGCTCCCTCAGTGCACACTCACGCTCCCTCAGTGCACACTCACGCTCCCTCAGTGCACACTCACGCTCCCTCAGTGCACACTCACGCTCCCTCAGTGCACACTCACGCTCCCTCAGTGCACACTCACGCTCCCTCAGTGCACACTCACTCAGTACACACTCACACTCCCTCAGTGCACACTCACAGTCCCCCAGTGCACACTCACACTCCCTCGGTGCACACTCACGCTCCCTCAGTGCACGCACACTCACGCTCCCTCAGTACACACTCACGCTCCCTCAGTACACACTCACGCTCCCTCAGTGCACACTCACGCTCCCCCAGTGCACACTCACACCCCATCAGTGCACACTCACACTCCCTCTGTGCACAGTCACACTCCCTCAGTGCACACTCACACTCCCTCAGTGCACACTCACACAGTACACACTCACACTGCACTCCATGTGGTGTGGGAGATAGACCTCCATGCATCTGGCGTGTTACGTGTTATATGTGTTGTGTCTCCATCCTTGTCATGCTGCAGGTAAGAACGGCGTTGTTCTGTGGCCGGTACATATGAACATTAAACATTATGTGTAGCGGATGCTGGTATAAGTCAAAAACAGACACAAAAAGCTGGAGTAACTCAGCGGGACAGGCAGCATCTCTGGAGAGAAGGGATGGTGATGTTTTGGGTCGAGTGCGAAGAAGGGTCTCGACCCAAAACGTCGCCTGTTCCTTCTTTGCAGAGATGCTGTCTGTCCCATGCTGGAGTTACTCCAGCATTTTGTGTGTATTGTCCCGCTGGTGCACCTCACCTGCAGGGGTAGGTTGTTTGTCATGGCAAAGGGTGGCATTGGGGGCAGGCCGCTGTAACTGTTTGTCATTGAGGCTTCATTCCTGCTCATCATTGGACCTGCAGAGTGGAAAAATACCGTCAGCAATATCACGACATGGTTGACTCAGCCAGAACAGATACTGGGATGCTGAGTAAAGCACCATGAGCAAGACTTCCTGTCTGCCAGTCCTCTATCCATGTCAATATCCTTGCTGTTCTTGCTATTCAGGGAGTGCAGCGTAGGTTCACCAGGTTAATTCCCGGGATGGCAGGACTGCCATATGATGAAAGAATGGATCGACTGGGCTTGTATACTGCTGGAGTAACTCAGCGGGTCAGGCAGCATCTCTGGAGGACATGGATAGGTGACATTTCACAGTGTGCTGGAGTAACTCAGCGGGACAGGCAGCATTTCTGGATAGAAGGAATGGGTGATGTTTTGGGTTGAGACCCTTCTTAAGACTCAGAAGTCAGACTTCAGAGTATGAAGAAGGGTCGTGACCCAATATGTCACCTATTCATAAGGTCTCAGCCTTACCTGCTGAGTTACTCCAGCACTCTGTGAAACGTCACCTATCCATGTTCTCCACAGATGCTGCCTGACCCGCTGAGTTACTCCAGCACTCTGTGAAACGTCACCTATCCATGTTCTCCACTGATGCTGCCTGACCTGCTGAGTTACTCCAGCACTCTGTGAAACGTCACCTATCCATGTTCTCCACTGATACTGCCTGACCTGCTGAGTTACTCCAGCACTCTGTGTCTTGTTTTGTAAACCAGTATCTGCAGTTCCTGGTGTCTACAGGTGACAGAACTCTGCTCGTCTTTGAGACTGAGCTTTAATGTCCATGTGATGGAGCAGATTGGGTCTTTGCTTTTGTATCTCATCCAGAGATGGATAAATATGTGTGGGAGGTTAGACAGTAAATGCTAGATGTTATACATGAGCCAGTCGGGGTGGAAGTTCTCCTTTGTCCGCTGCAGTTTCCCCCCCCTCCCTCTACTCATTCCCATCGCGACGACAGACTCCAGCATCAGTAGACGTGGTGATGTCCTTGTTTACTGACCTGAGGTGGTGTGCTGAGGCATGGACTGGTACAGCGAGGAAGAGAAGCTGCTGTTGATGGGGACGTGGCTCGGACCGTTGCACGCCTGCTTGCGCTGGTTGCGAAGTTTCTCTTCCCTCCTCCACTTGGCACGGCGATTGGAAAACCACACCTGGAGGGTCAGAAATAGACAACAATACCAGGCCCCAGTGGGGCAAGTAAGTGCCGGGGACTGGACGGTGACAAGAGTCACGAGTGTTTTATCCCGGATGGGACAATGACATTCTTACTTGCTGCAGCACAACACAATATGTCAACATAACAGGGGTAGAGAAAAAAAGAAAAAGTTAAATAAATAACAAATATAGTGCATAATAATAGTCTTTTGCAGTTCAGAGCTCAGAGCTTATTCTTTGTTGTGTTTAATAGTCTGATGACTGTAGGGAAGAACCTGTTCCTGAATATAATTCCTGAATATAATATGTGGACATAAGCAGACATTCTAGGAGCAGAATTAGGCCATTCGGCCTATCGTCCACTCTGTTGATCATGACTGGTCTATCTTTCCTTCTCAACCCCAACCCCATGCAATGGGCAGCACGGTGGCGCAGCGGGTAGAACTGCTGCCTCACAGCGTCAGACACCCGGGTTCCACCCTGATTACAGCTTCTGTCTGTACGGAGTTTGTACGTTCTCCCCGTGACCTGCGTGGGTTTTCTCTGGGTGCTCCGGTTTCCACCCACACTCCAAAGTTGTACAGGTTTGTAGGTTAACTGGCTTGGTGTATGAGTAAATTGTCCCTAGTGTGGGTAGGATAGTGTTAGTGTGCGGGGATCACTGGTCGGCATGGACCCGGTGGGCCGAAGGGCCAGTTTCTGGGCTGTATCTCTAAACTAAACTACTGAAGTAGGAAGTCACTTACAGGGCATCCAATCTCATCCTGTGCCATCCCATCACATTCCCAATCCCAAACCCACGCCAGGTATACATCTGATCATCTTCATTTTATTGGATCTCAACAAGGTCCTCAGCAGCTTGGAGCTGGGATGTAAAGGGGACTGCATTGCATTGTTCAATGCTTACACTGACATGCAACCCCACCCCAGTTACCTGTATTCTGGCTTCAGGCAAGTCGATTTTGGCTGCTAACCTCTCTCTGGCAAAGACATCTGGGTAGTGAGTGCGTTCAAATTCTTAGAAAACAAATATGAAGAATCACATTTACAATCTTGAAATCTGTTCACCATCACAAGAGAACAGTGACTGAAGTCATTTAACTCTGGTGCACAGAGTGCTGGGGTAACTCAGCGGGTCAGGCAGCGTCTGTGGAGAACATGGATAGGTGACGTTTCACAGAGTGCTGGAGTAACTCAGTGGGTCAGGCAGCGTCTGTGGAGAACATGGATAGGTGACGTTTCACAGAGTGCTGGAGTAACTCAGCGGGTGACGTTTCTGGTCAAGACTGTTGAATAGTGAAAATCAATTCTCCACAGATGCTGCCTGACCCGCTGAGTTACTCCAGCAAATGACCTAAAGTGCTGGACTAACACAGCGGGTCAGGCAATATCTCTAGAGTGACAGACTGGAGAAGGCTCCCAAACTAAAACTTCACCTCAGTTACTTGTTAAAGAAGGAACTGCAGATGCTGGAGAATCGAGGGTTACACAAAAAGCTGGAGAAACTCAGCGGGTGCAGCAGCATCTAAGGAGTGAAGGAGATAGGCGACGTTTCGGGTCGAGACCCTTCTCGGGTCGAGACCCTTCTTGACCCGAAACGTCGCCTATCTCCTTCACTCCTTAGATGCTGCTGCACCCGCTGAGTTTCTCCAGCTTTTTGTGTAAACCTCAGTTACTTAGTCAGTCAGATAGTTAGTTAGTCTGAAGAAGGGACTTGACCCAAAACATCGCCTATCTCCTTCGCTCCTTAGATGCTGCTGCACCCGCTGAGTTTCTCCAGCCTTTTGTCTACCCTCGATTCTCCAGCATCTACAGTTCCTTCTTTAACACAATAGTTAGTCAGATAGTTAGTTTATCGTGCAACGAGGTACAATGAAAAGCTTTTGTTGCGTGCTATCCAGTCAGTAGGAAGACTGATTACAATCCCCAGTATTCAGGTACTAGATAGTGGGCATAACGTTTAGTGCACGGTAAAGTGTGATTGACAATAATGTGAGTGTGTACAATGAGGTTGTTGTGAGGACAGATCCTCTCTCTCGTTGTCCTGTGTCTCTGGTCTGCTGATACCTTTCTCTAGAGCTTCGATCTGATCCTGTGTAAAGGACGTTCGGTTTCGCTGCAGTTTCCTCTTGAGCTGCAGACGGATCTGGGACTCATCGGCATCCTCCCCGATCACACCGAGACCCCCACCACTCTCACCTCTGACCTCCGGCTGCTGGCAGCTGTCTGCTTTTGAACAAAAGGGCATAGAGTCAATGTGGTTTTAGTTTAGTTTTAGTTTAGAGATACAACACGGAAACAGGCCCTTCGGCCCACCGAGTCCGCACCAACCAGCGATCCCCACACACTAACACTATCCAAACACGCACACTAGGGACAATTTACACTTATACCAAGCCAATTAACCTACAAACCTGCACGTCTTTGGAGCGTGGGAGGAAACCGGAGGACGCGGAGAAAATCCATGCAGGTCACGGGGAGAACGTGCAAACTCCATACAGACAGCACCCGTAGTCAGGATGGAACCCGGGTCTCTGGCGCTGTGAGGCAGCAACTCTACCGCTGCGCCACCGTGCCGCCCCATAATGGCAGGAAACTCATTCAAACTTTAGGTTCAGTAAAGTGGATCTCACAACTGCATTGAACCTTGGAGGAAAGAATTTAATTTAATTTATTATTTGGTTTAGTTTAATATTGTCACGTGTACTGCGGTGCAGTGAAAAGCTCTTTGTTGCATGCTATCCAATCAGCAAAAACACATGATTGCATGATTACAATCAGGCCGTCCACAGTGTACAGATACCGGATAAAGGGAATAACATTTAGTGTAAGGTAGAGTCCAGTAAAGGCAGCGGAGGACATTGGATCATTCATGTCCATGTTGGCCCAGAATCAGTAAGGCTGCTGCCTCACAGCACCAGAGACCTGGGTTCGACCCTGACCTTGGGTGCTGTCTGTGTGGAGTTTGCATGTTCTCCCCGTTTCCACTGGGTGCTCCGGTTTCCTCCCACATCCCAAAGACGTGCGGGTTTGTAGGTTAATTGGCCCTGGAGTGTGTGCAAAAGTGGTATAAGTGTGAATGGGTGATCGGTGGCCAGCAAGGACGGTGGGCCGAAGGGCCTGTTTGCCCTGCCCTATCTCTGAACGGGACCAGTGTAGACCCTTACCTGCAGCGGCCTGCCCTGCCATGGAGCCTCCCTGGTACCAGCTCGACCGGGCGCCCCAGCTTCCCGGCTGCACATTCAACATCCGCAGTTTGTCGTACATCCCGTCTGCTCCCATCGGATGTTCCTCGGTGGCCAGGGTCTGCAAGGATCCGCCTGCAGCCAGCACCTAACACAGCAGCAGCAGCAAGGAGTTCAGTTTAGATTAGAGATACAGCACGGACACAGGCCCTTCAGTTCAGGGTTATCACAGAGTTATCTGAGCCATGGACGGACTATGCTTGGAGCTGGTGCCTTCTCTCCAGTGTGACATTTTTAACTCATTGTGAGAATTACTAAATACCGTGGCGCAGCGGTAGAGTTGCTGCCTCACAGCGCTAGAGACACGGGTTCTACGGGTGCTGTCTGTACGGAGTTTGTACGTTTTTCCCGTGACCACGTGGGTTTTCTCTGGGTGCTCCGGTTTCCTCCCACATTCCAAATACATATAGGTTTTATAGGTCAATTGGCTTCTGTAAATTTGTAAATTGTCCCTAGTGTGTGTAGGATAGTGTTAGCATACGGGGTGATTTCTGGTCGGCACGGACTCGGTGGGACAAAGGGCCTGATTCCACTCTGTATCTCTGCCGTCTAAAGATGGGAAGATGGTTGGACAAAGGCCAGAGGTGAAAAGACAAAAGGTGCGAGACAAAAGGATTGAAGAGTTGCAAATTGTGAAGCTAGAGGAATTAATGTAGGTGGAAGGGGAGTGGGGAGATGAACTCACCTCAGTCATGAGATCAGAGAGAAGAATCGTTGTAAGCCAGAGATCACTGTCAGTGGACAGCCGCCGGAGGGGAAGGAGTGGGACCTCCCGCCAATTTAGGCCACTTCGCCTTGGTCACATCAGGGAGCAGAAGCTGGAACCGTGCAAGGTAAAGACAGGAGAACAGTTCCAATTAGTTAGAGATACACCATGGATACAGGCCCTTCAGCCCACCGAGTCTGCACAGACCATCGATCACCCGACCACACTAGTTCTATGTTATTCTACTTTCCCATCCACTCCCTACACACTAGGGGCAATTTACAGAGGGCCGATCAATCTACAAAGCCGCACGGTTTTGGGATGTGGGAGGAAACTGGAGCACCCAGGGGGAACGTACAAACTCCACACAGGCAGCACTCAAGATCAGGATTGAGCCTGGGTCTCTGGTGCCGTGAGGCAGTGGCTTCACCAAACGTACTTTTGATCCCCCCCTTTTATCAATGATTATTTCAAACTATAATTTTCTTTTTAAAAAAACCTGATAAACAAGTGAAAAAACTTATTTTAAAAAGCCCTTCTGTTTTTTTCTCTCGATTTTCACAATCTCCCATCATCTTACATAAGATGGCCACAAGACTGTGGGAGCCGTGACAGGAAACATGATTAGTACGGCTATCGGGGCTATGGGGAGATGGCAGGAGAATGGGGTAAAGAGGGAGAGATAGATCAGCCATGATTGAATGACGGAGTAGACTTGATGGGCCGAATGGCCTAATTCTGCTCCTATCACTTGTGACCTTATGACTTAAGGAAGTTATCTGTCAGTTTCACAGTTTCAGTCAGACACCACGGGTGAAGAACTGTGACCAGTTCTGAACACACAGGCGTACACTAACAGAAAGATTCATACACTCATAAACACAGACTCACTGTCTATCTCACACGCATACACATGTACAAGCAGCATTCACACGCATACATCCATACATAAAGACACAGACAGATACAATGGCAAACACACACAGCTGTGGTCAGGAAGGAACTGCAGAGGTCAAAGAAAGACCTCGACCCAAAACGTCACCCATTCCTTCTCTCCAGAGATGCTGCCTGTCCCGCTGAGTTACTCCAGTATTTAGTGTCTACCATGTATCTTCGATTTAAACCATCATCTGCAGTTCTTTCCTACACAATGCTGGTTTAAATTGAAGATAGACACAATGCTGGAGTAACTCAGCGGGACAGGCAGCATCTCTGGAGAGAAGGAATGGGTGACGTTTCGGGTCGGGACCCTTCTTCACACACAGCTGTGTAAGACAAACAGAAACACGTGCATGCTTGCACACACGTGTGCGCAGACACAAACACACCATGAGCATGCGTACACAAATGTTGGCTTTGGACACACATATTCAGCACAATCCCAGCATCGTAGAACATTGAGGCACAGAAAGCCATTCAGCCCATCGTGAAACACAACAAGCTGCCCACCTATCCCCACTTTCCAGCACTGGGCCTGTATCCCTGTGAAAGGCCATAAAGCTGAAACATTCATTCTATCTATCACTCCATGGTGCTTCGAGATTCCAATATTTCCTATTTTTGTTTCAGTTTCCAAAATAATTTTTTTTTAGTTTGTTATTCTCTTTTTTGTTTAATGTTTTAGAGATACAGCGCGGAAACAGGCTGTCCATTGGACCTGTCTGAGCACAAATTAGCAGCCAACTTTGCAGAACAAAGTCCCACAAACAGAAATATACTGAACATTTCAGTGTGACCTGCTTTACGGTTGCAAACACGATATAACCGCTGTTCCAGGTGTGGACTCTTTCATCTCGGCGACTGGGCCATCGTTCCGCTGACACCTTTGCTCATTCCGCCTGGACCTACATGATCTCCCAGTTGCTAAACACTTTAACTCCCCTCCCCACTCCCACACTGATCTTCCTGTCCTGGCCCTCCTCCACTCTCAGAGTGGGGCCAAATGCAAATTGGAGAAACACCACCTCATATTTTATTTGGGCATCTGACACCCAAGCGGCATGAATATTATGAAGATGTGTCGGTATGAAGATCGACACAAAGTACTGGAATAAATCAGCGGGACAGGCAGCATCTCTGGAGAGAAGGAATGGGTGATGTTTCAGGTCGAGGCCCTTCTTTGAGTTCTCTAACGAAGTAACCCTTACAGCCCCTCTCTACCCGTCTCTCCTCCACCCTAGTTGTTGTAGTAGTTTCACTGTCGCCTGGGTGAGTTTCACTGTCTGTATCACTCGTTATCACCCAGCCTACAGCCAACAATGGACCATTGTGGGCTCTGCCTTTCCTAGACCATTGTTGCTTTTTGCTCGTCTTTCATTCATTTGTTCGATGTAACCTTCTATATCTCTCGTTTCCCTCTCCCCTGACCCAGCCTGAAGAAGGGTCTCCGCCCGAAACACCATATATTCTTTTTCACCAGAGATGCTGCCTGACCCGATGAGTCACTCCGACTTTTTGATTCTATCTTCGCACTAAGTTAGTTTAGTTTAGAGTGAATACAGGCCCTTCGGCCCATCGAGTCCGTACCAACCAGCGATCATCCCGTACACTTTGTGTCTTTCCTACGTAACTCTAATATTACCTCAACAGCTGGTCACTATAATTCCCCCCTAAACTACAATTGGCTTGTTCATTTTTCTAATTATATTTTTGCAATAATGTTTTCTTTTTTGCATAGTCTTCTTTCTTTTAGAGTTAATTGTGTAGTTTATGTGTAGTTTGTTGTTGTGTTCCTGCTGCAAACCAGTTATTTTATATCTCACTGTCCTGTGCATATGGCAATAACCTTCAACTTGGTATCATTTTCTCCACTGTCTTCACTGCCTTGAGATATTAAATTCAAGTTTTATTCCAAAACGTAAACAACAACCTCACCTGCCTCCCTACCACAGTAGTGAAAAGCATTTATGCCTCTGCCTTTTGTATAAGACATGATCCTGGCTGTTCATCCTCTTTTAAAGGTCAAACTATGCAAAGACCAAGGTTTAAAAATATCACAACACCATCAATGTGTGATCACCATCAACAACTTGTGATCACTATCATCAATGTGATCACTATCATCAATGTGATCACTATCATCAACGTGATCACCTTCAACAACTTGTGATCAATATCATCAATGTGATCACTATTAATTACCAACTTGTGATCACCATCACCAACGTGTGACCACTGTCACTCAGGGAAAAGTTGTCCCAAAGGGCCAACAGCATCGGCCAGCCTGACACAGGTCATACACCACGCTTACACCGGACGTGTAGCAAGGAACTGCAGATAGACACAAAATGCTGGAGTAACTCAGCGGGTCAGGCAACATCTCTGGAGAGAAGGAATGGGTGACGTTTCGGGTCAAGACCTTTCTTCACCATTCCTTCTCTCCAGAGATGCTGCCTGTCCCGCTGGGTCACTCCAGCATTTTGTGTCACATTTACATTGGACATCCATCTGAAACTCTGACACACGTGGAGACTTTGGTCTTGCCATACAAGCAGATATTCTGAACTTTAGGATGTTTTCTCTTAAATAATACACAAAACACTTTATTTCACTTGTGTACATGTCACACAGTAGTAAAATAATGTTTCCAATGAACTTGGTCAGTTTAGAGTGCTGGAAATACATAAGTTGTCTTGGCTCTGGCTCCAGCCACAAACCCAGGCCGGCACGGTGGAGCAGCGGTAGAGTTGCTGCCTCACAGCGCCAGAGACATAGGTTCAAAATTAACTATTGGTGCTGTCTGTACGGAGTTTGTACGTTCTCCCTGTGCATTTCCTTTGGGTGCTCCGGTTTCCTCCCACACTCCAAAGACGTACAGGTTTGTAGGTTAATTGGCTTTGTAGTGTGCAGGATAGTGTTGGTGTACAGGGATCGCTGGTCAGCACGGACTCGGTGGGCCAAAGGGCCTGTTTCCATGTTGTATATCTAAACTAAACTAAACATGTGGTGAAATGTGTTCTGGACACCAACTCCAACTTTGCATGCACATATTCCGGACTAATGAGTGAATCAGGTGCGAGGATTTTCAAACGACAAAAGGGAGACACAAGGAACTGTTGACGCAGGAATCCTGAGCAAAGTACAAATTGCTGGAGGAACTCAGCGGGCCGGGCAGCATCTGTGGAGGGAATGGGCAGGTGATGTTTCAGGTTGGGATCCTTCTTCAGACGAGTAAAATCCTGACCTGACACGTTGCCTGTCCATTTCCCTCCACAGATGCTGAGTTCCTCCAGCACTTTGTTTTGTTTGCTGACAACGTCTGAGCAATTGGAGGCTGGATTGTGTTCCCTGACTATTCTTAATTGTCAATAAGGACTTTGGACATCTTTTGAACTTTCTTGTTTTTTTTAAAATTATGTTATCCACCGAGTACTAATTCTTGATTAGTACTGGTGTCAGGGGTTATGGGGAGAAGTCTGGAGAATAGGGTTGAGTGGGTAAGATAGATCAGCCATGATTGAATGGTAGAGGAGACTTGATGGGCCAAATGGCCTAATTCTGCTCCTATCACTTAAGAATTTATTGTGAACATGTGTGTCCTGTGTTTACAGATGTGTTTCTCCAACAAGTAAGACATTCACTGTTCTGTTTTGGAACATGTGTGAATATAACATTCTTGACTCTCGACACTCTGGGTTTAACATCCTCATGTCTTCCTCTTTAACTCCAGTATGCAAGCAAACTGCAACATGTCAATGTTAGACACAGAGTGCTGGAGTAACTCAGCGGGTCAGGCAGCATCTGTGGGGAACATGGATAGGTGACGTTTCACAGAGTGCTGGAGTAACTCAGCGGGTCAGGCAGCATCTGTGGGGAACATGGATAGGTGACGTTTCACAGAGTGCTGGAGTAACTCAGCGGGTCAGGCAGCATCTCTGGAGATCAAGGCTAGGTGACGTTTCGGTTCGGGAACCTTCTTTGGAATGGTCTTCAGACTTTGCAATTACTATTGCAACGTTTAAGAAACATTGAGACAGGTACATGGGTAGGACAGGTTTAGAGAGATATGGGGCCAACGCGGGCAGGTGGGACTAGTGTGGTTGGGGCATGTTGGTTGGCGTGGGTCAAGTTGGGCTGAAGGGCCTGTTTAGTTTCGAGATACAAAACTCTATGACTTCAGTCATTGTTGCTCAGCAACAGCTCTCACGAGTTGGGTAGGAGATGACAAGGCCTGAAATGTGTGTCCTTAGCTGAAAGCCCTGGCTGCTCGACTGCCTCCCCTGATCCGCCTGTGTTGCCAAGGCAACCTGTGGCCTGCTGTTGCCTCACAGGCGGTTCAGGCTGCAGCTGGAAGACCACACACTGTGACATTCTGAAATGTGATCGACAGTTTAGTTTAGAGACACAGCACGGAAACAGGCCCTTCAGCCCACCGAGTCTGTGCCGACCAGCGATCCCCGCACACTAACACTATCCTACACACACTGGGGACAATTTACATTTATACCAAACTAATTAACCTACAAACATGTACATCTTTGGAGTGTGGGAGGAAACCGAAGATCTCAAAGAAAACCCACGCAGGTCACGGGGAGAACATACAAACACCATACAGACAGCACCCGTAGTCGGGATCGAACCCGGGTCTCCGGCGCTGTGAGGCAGCAACTCGACCGCTGCGCCACCGATACTACAAGTACAACTTTTACCAAGTACGAAAAAGACAAAGTGTGTCAACGTGCCATACAGCGTGAAAACAGGCCCTTCAGGCCAACTTGCCCACACCGACAAACATGCCCCATCTACACCAGTCCCACCTGCTCGCGTTTGGTCCATATCCTTCCAAACCTGTCCTATCCTGCGATAGTACCTGCCTGAGCTACCTCCTCCGGCAGCTCGTTGCATACACACAACATCCTTTGTGTAAAAAAAAGTTACCCCTTGGGTTCCTATTAAATATTCCCCCCTCACCTTAAACCGATGACCTCATGTTCTCAATTCCTCAGCTCTGGACAAGCTCATGTGCATCTACCCAATCTATTCCTCTCATGATTTTGTGTATAAACAAATTCATTTGTAGGAGGTGAGAGACAAAAGATTTAATAGGAACCTGAGAAGCAAATCTTTTCACACAGAGGGTGGTGTGTATATGGAATGAGCTGCCAGAGGAGTTGGTAGAGGCAGATACTATAACAGCATTTTAAATATATTTAGACAGGCACAAGGACAGGAACAGTTTAGGGGGATAAGGGCCAAACGCAGGCAGGTGGCTCGTGTAGACGGGCATCTTGGTCAGCATGAGCGTTGGGCCGAATGGCCTGTTTCTGTCCTGTATGACTCTATGAGGTAGTCAACCATACACCTCTTATTCTCGGTGAGTAAACAAAGCAGACAATGTTTAAGAAAGAACTGCAGAGGCTGGAAAAATCGAAGGTAGACAAAAATGCTGAAGAAACTCAGCGAGTGAGGCAGCATCTGTGGAGCGAAGGAATAGGCGACGTTTCGTGGTCGAGATCCTTCTTCAGACAATGTTTAAGCTTCTGTTTACTACAAATATTAACATAAACTCTCTGGAACGTTGGAGATTCTCTGGGATGTCAATGGACAATAAATGGTTTAGTTATTGTCACATGTCCCAGGTACAGGTTGAGGGGAGACTGTTAGGTGGATGTAACAGAGGGTAGACAGTCAGAATCCTTTTCCTCGGGTTGGAAACGTCCAATGCTAGAGGGCACAGATTTAGGGGAGGGGGAAAGTTTAAAGGGTATGTACCAGTGGTTGACACAGAGGGTGGTGGGTGCATGGAACGTTTGCCAGGGGCGGTGGTGGTGGCTGTACAATAGTGGCATCTTAGAGGCTTTTAAATAGTCACATGGAAGTGCGGGGAATAGAGGGATATGGATCAGATACAGGCAGATGAGATCAGCTAAACTTGGCATCATGTTCGAAACAAACATTGATGGCTGTAGGGTCCATTCCTGTGGGTTACACAAAAAGCTGGAGAAACTCAGCAGGTGCAGCAGCATCTAAGGAGCAAAGGAGATAGGCGATATTTCGGGTCGAGACCCTTCTTCAGACGTGTTGTGCTGTTGTACACTAGGGACAATTTTACATTCATACAAAGCCAATTGACCTACAAACCTGTTGTGTTCTATGTTCTATATCATATGAATGATCGGATAATGTATTTTTACTAGTGATAGTTGGGTTCTGGTTACCAGGATGATGGTTGGAGAATCGACTGCCTTCATCCATCATCAGTGAAGCAGCAATCAACTTTTCCGTGCTCCGTTTTAGACTTGGATGCCTTGCATGCTGGTGCCGTGGTGCCATCAACTTTGGGAAACCAAACGCAGACACAGGTTGCCGCTTTGCAGAGAACATCCCTACAGTCCATAGAGTGACCCTGAGGCTGCAGATGTTCTCACCACTCTGGCCTCCTAAGCGGTTCCAATAAAGTTCAATAAAATCTCAAGGAACAGCTGTTCGTCTTCTGACTTGGTGCATTGTCGCCTTCTGAACTCAACATCGTGGAACATGGAATAGTGCAGGACAGTAACAGGCCCTTCGGCCCACAATGTCTGTGCCCAACATGATGCCAAGGGCAACTTCTATCTCCTTACACATAATCTATACCTCTCCATTCCCTGCATATCCATGTGCCGGTCACAAACTCTCTGAACTTGGACAATCAACCTGACTCTCACCTTGCTCTGACCTTGATATCAAAACTCAACCAGTCACTCCTTCTTGTATCATCTCTGTCGCTTCGAATTAGCACAACAACATGTTGCATGAAATTAGCTACGCTCCACTTAGACCTACTCAGAGCCATAGAAACAACCCATTCCTTACTAACCATTCAGGGCCACACCAAACTGTTCTATCAGTTTATCTGCAGGTAGGAAGCTGCCTGCAGATGCTGCTTTAAACCAAAGATAGACACAAAATGCTGGAGTAACTCAGCGGGACAGGCAGCATCTTTGGAGAGAAGGAATGGGTGAAGAAGACCCCCTCTGAAGAATCTCAGGTTCCTATTATATCTTTCCACTCTCACTTTAAACCTATTACTAGTTAGTAAATCAACCAAACCTGAAGCATATGAAGAAGGATCTCGACCCAAAAGGTCACCTATTCCTTTTCTCCAGAGATGCTGCCTGACCCTCTGAGTTACTCCAGCTTTTTGTGTCTATCATCAATTTATCTGATGGCTTGCAAATTCCAGGAATGTTAATGATGAGGAATAGTAAACAATGCAACTATAGTGTGATTATGCTAATGGACTAGCAATTCAGAAAGCTAGATTTATAATCTGCAGACACGAGTTGGATTCCCACCGCAATGTCTGAAATATTTAAATGTTTAATTATTAATACTCTACACCATGAAAGTTTGCACACTTTGAGGAATATATATGGGCTAAGTGTGTGTGGGTAACTGGGACAAGCTTCGAAGGGGCATCTTGGTCATGTTGGGCCAAAGGGCTGGTTTCTGTGCTGTATAGGTCTAGGAGTCGGATCGGATTACAATGAAAAGCCATCCCTTTCACAAATATGTTTTAAGAAATACGCTGTCCTACTGACCTAAACAAGAATTCAAATGTCCATTAAACAGCTTAGCTCTTACTGCTGTGGCCCCTTAATAAGTCCCAGCAATAAATACTAGCCTTACGAGAAATCTGCCCTTACTGTGAAAGAATACATCACCAACATTACTCACTCATTACGCACCCATTAAACAGCAGCAGAGTGCAGTCTCTTGTCTCAGCATCACACACTCCAAGCTTAAATGAAGAAGAGTCATAGTGTATGTCGCTATGAGTCTCTGGTATGCCTCTTGAGTCTGAAGAAGCATTCCAACCCAAAACGTCACCCATTCCTTCTGTCCAGAGATGCTGCGTGGCCCGCTGAGTTACTCCAGCTTTGTGTCTGTCTGAGACATAGGGTAAATCTCCGTCCAATTGCCCCAAACAGAGCGCCTTGGCCCCAAACTCACAGGAATAGTCCTAACCCAACATGTATGTTCCGATAGACACAAAAAGCTGGAGTAACTCAGCCAGATGGGCAGCATCTCTGGAGAGAAGGTATAGGTGACATCTGGAGTCGAGACCCTTCTTTAGGCTTAGGATAATATACTAAGGAGTCAGTGGGAAAATAAGGAGAACATTTTAAAGCTCAGTGGGACGTGATCATTCAGGAAAGGGTGATGGAAGCAAATCCAGTCCGAATATCCAAAAGAGAATGAAATAAAGATGTGAAAGGAAAGAAGTACAGGGCCCTGGGAAGAGCAGGGCCCTGTAGTGGGATTTATTGGAGAGCTCTTCCAAAGAACTTACACGGCTACAAGTAGCCTCTTGTACTGGGCTGGAGAACAGCAGCATCAGGCTGTCAACGAAAACGGCACCCTCTGTATTTCACAGCTGATTCTATTAGAGATCAACACTTGGCTGCTCGTACCAAAAATATGCATTAGATATATGGATATATGTATGTATATGCATATTTTTAATGCCCATTTTAGATATATATTATGTGTGTGTGTGTGTGTGTGTGTGTGTGTGTGTGTGTGTGTTTTATATATATATATATAAATAATGACAATACTTGGTTTAAATGTGCATTAGAAATATATATACATGCATATTTCTTCTAAACACACGCACATATATATACACATACACACACATACATATATACAGTATATATAATGTGAAGTATTAAATAATCATCATACATTTCTATGTTATGGGTTTCTATGTAAATACAAATAACAGCCCTTAATAAACAGTATATATAAAATATTCTGAAATATGATTTTAAAGATGGAACTTCGGAGTTGTTTCATAAGGCAAACAACAAATAAAAGACAAGGATTGCGAAGATTATTTGCAGATGACGACTAAAATTATTTCGGTCTCTTCCGAGCTATTGGTATACATTCATCTTCAATACAATTTAAATCGTTCCACCCATAAAAGAAAAGCATTGAATTTCCTCAAGATAATTTTTAATCCATGTTTAAAATTGCAAATCTTATTCGCCCCCTGAATAAACGAAACGATGAATATCAAAACTCCGGCTCCATCATTAAACAAGCGGGTATTCGTACAATTGCGAGCAGCTTTAACGACATTCGTTGCCTGAATTCGCAGAGTGCAAGTTGGTCACTTCACAACGAATAATCAACTTTTCGGAGTTAAATTGGAACAAAATGTCAACGCTGCTGAAACACGGCCCCTGGCCTAAAGATATCTCCGAAACAGTGACCGCGATCACTTCACGCTCCTTATCAGGAAGAAATCACAAGATTCGCCCTCAACCTCAAAAATAAAACATCCAGCTGTCCTCAATATTTGCATACACCAGCAATGATACAACTCGTTGGAATTGAGTTATTTTATCAACAGTAAAATATTTACCAGTCAGAGAGACCATTTAAAAGGCGAAAGCGCTCAAAGAAATATCCTCGATACAAAATCCTACTCAAAACCCTTCATTGCTTGTGGGGTTTTTTCAAAAGAAAACTCATTCTAACAACTCCATAACATTTCACTACAAGTTCCCTGAAAATGTTCAAAGATGTCTTAAAAATCCTCTTGCCACGGATTCTAATCTTTCACAACTTGAGTCAAAATGTGCAAAACAAGAAGCAATAAGAAAGACTTTCCAACATCGACGCTTCTTCGAGTTCTAGGTAAACATCATGCATACTCGCGCCACCCTTTCCCCTCCCTATTTAAAGAAACAAAAAAAAAACTAAACCCTTAAAGAAAAAACTCCATAAAATAAAAAATATAGGCATACTCAGCCTAGAGCTGGGTGGCTAACTCCTGCGCCGATGGTCCGCGTGTAACTGATTCTAAATGTGGAAGCCGTGTGAATAAATAAGTTCTTGAAAATGCAAACAAGAGGAGATGAATCTTTGTGACATTTGTTGGTAGCATTAACGTCAACTTTGAACTTAATTCCCCAGAATGGGCTGAAGGAGTCTAGAGGTATCATGTACGCTAGGCTGCCTGGAAAGATCACTGGAAACGTTCGTGGCAGCCTTGTCACTTCGTGTCAACGCCTTGTGTTCTTTACTTTAAAGTTGGCTGTTCGCCACAAAGCACCGGCATGATCGGAGGGGTCAAGCTGTCCATTTCTGTTCGTCACACGGTGGAGGGAGAGGCGGGGGCAAAACACAGCAAGCAGCCAGATCCTCTCTCAAGGCTATCTCAAGGAAGGGGAAGGCAGGGAGGAGGAGAAGTCACAAGAGAGCCGGCACAGGAGCAGGGCCCTTCAGCCCACTACCTCAGCAGGTCAGGCAGCATCACTGGAGAAAGGGTCTCATCAATGATAGGGGACTAATCTATCACTAATTAGGCCATTCTGCCATCAAGGGTTATGGGGAGAAGGCAGGAAAATGGGAACAGGAGGCAGAAATCAGGCATGATTGACTGGCGGAGTGGACTCGATGGGCCGAATGGCCTAATTCTACTCCTATAACTTGTGAAGTCTACTCCGCCATTCAATCATGGCTGATCTATCTCTCCATCCTAACCTATTCTCCTGCCTTCTCCCCACACCTGTACTAATCAAGAATCTATCTGTCTCTGCCTTAAATATATCCATTGACTTGGCTTTCACGGCCATCTATGAAAAATAATTCCACAGAATTCACCACCCGACCCTAAACATCACCTATCCATGTTCTCCAGAAACGCTGCCTGACCTGCTGAGTTGCTCCAGTACTTTGTGTTCTATCAAGGGGAATAGACAGGGTGAATGCACACACATAAGGAAATGGGACATCTTAGTTGGGGCATCTTGGTAAAGGACTCTACCAAGGGTAGGTTAATCAAGAAACAGAGGATATAGGTTTACGGTGAGAGGGGAAAGATAGGAACCCGAGGGTCAACATTTTCACTCTGAGAGTGGTTGGTATATGGAACGAGCTGCCAGAGAAGGTAGTTGAGGCTGACACTATAACAACATTTAAAATACACTAGACAGGTACAGGGATAGAAAGGTTTAGAGGAATGTGGACCAAATGCAGTTAAATGGGATTGGCTTAGATGGGGCATCTTGGTTGACATGGACGAGTTGGGCCAAAGGGTCTGTTGCCGTGCTGTAGGACTCTATGACTCCATGATACCGATATTTATGCTACAGATGTAATTCATTTACCCCACATTGTCCATGCCAGCCGAGAAGTAACTATTGAAGCTAACCTCAACTGCCAGCTCTCTGGATACAAACCCAGATAGGTCAAGGAATGTCCAGGCACACCTGAAACACAGTGTGGACATCTGCCTCCACTATTCTTTCAGGCAAGAGCTCTTCACCCTCACCCTTTGGATGAAAATTTGTTTTCTTGAAGTCCCTCCGATTCTGGCAGCAAAGTGGAGCGGTAGAGCGGCTGCCTAACAGCCCCAGAGACCCGGGTTCCATCCAGACCAGGAGTGCTGTCTGTACGGAGTTTGTACATTCTCCCCGTGACCTGCGTGGGTTCTCTCCAAGATCTTCCGTTTCCTCCCACACTCCAAAGACGTCCAGGTTTGTTGGCTCATTGGCTCGGTATGAATGTAATGAATGTTCCTAGTGTGTGTGTGTGTGGAATAGTGTTAATGTGTGGGGATCGCTGGTTGGTGCGGAGGGCTGAAAGGCCTGTTCCGCGCTGTATCCCTAAATTAAACTATCATAGATACAGAGAAAATACGTGCAGGAGGAGGCCATTCGGCCCTTCGAGCCAGCTCCGCCATTCATTGTGATCATGGCTGATCATCCCCATTCAATAACCCATGCCTGCCTTCTCTCCATATCCCTTGATTCCACTAGCCCCAGAGCGCTATCTAACTCTCTCTTAAAACCTTTTACCAACTACCTTCAATCTATTATCCTAAATGTTGACCTATTTTCTGAGGGAAGTATATCTTTCCCATCTGTACTGTCTTGCGGGAATCTCAAAACAAAATGTGCTTCAATTAAATTTCTCAAAATGTCCTTTGTTTCATAAACAAACTCGCACGCACTCATCTCCTAACCATCACTCTTAAATGGCAGTGGAGAATATGCGTTACTCGGGAAGAAAAATGAAGGAAGAACATGGAGCTTGGAAAGAAAGGAGCAGAAAAACAAGGAGTGGAAGATCAAGAAAGGAAGCGAAAGAGAAAATAAAGTAGAAAGTGAAAACAGATTAAAAAATGAAGGCCATTGCCCTTTAGTAGGCCAGGTACATTTTCAGACGACTAGCTGTATAATTTATATACGGTTGACACATACAGCTTCATTTCAGACAACAGACACTAGATTCTTTCTGACAATCTCCCCATTTTCTCTTCATCTCTCCCTCTCTGTCACACATCTCCATGCCTGCTTTCCGCCACAGGCAGCGACACGCGTCCATGCATGCCAGCTGAAGGGTTTTCGGCTGTGTGCAGCCAAGAAAGATCAAAAATTAAAACAACGTTACTGCAGGCTGAGTCCAGAAGGCACAGATTATTTTAATCAACTCAAGCACAATGTGACAAAGGACCACACAATCTTTATAGCGATGACAACGATTCCAGTTGGATTTCATGCTTTGCAGTTGCAAATTAATTGTATTTAGTGAAAGAACCTTATTTTGGTTTCCCAAAAGGTAAATTGTCTCCAAATGAAAATTGTTGTGCAATCTACAATGTATACTGAAGCAGCAGAGGGTTAGAACTTTATTCAGGACCTACACATTATTGTATTTAAAAGCTAATTAAACAATAAAACCTCGCTTTTCATAGAATACTTGCATCTCTCAATTTCTGAAGCATCTTTCAAAGAGCTCGGGATCTGCCAAAGATTTTTCAGTCAAGGTAGGACTTTTGAGATCCAGTCACTGAGGAAATTATAGGAAGCCCTGCCGCCAATTTGCCTTGTTCCTGTTAATTGCAATACGATTATGACCACAATAAAGACTAAAGCAGTTAATACTCAGCAGCAAGACACAGAGTGCAGGAGGAATCCAATGGCTCAGGCAACACCTGTGGAGGAAATGTTCAGACAACGGTTTGGGTCGGGACCCTTCAAAAACGTTTCATGTCTATTGCATCCACAGATGTTGCCTGATTCGCTGAGTTGCTCCAGCACTTTGTGTCATGTTCAAGAGTCCAACTTCTGCAGTTCCTTGTGTCACCAAATACTTATTAGGTCAGTGGGAAGAGAAACTGTAAATCTTTCAGGTAAAAACTAGTTATTCTGGATGTTCACTGGGTAATACCTTGCACTTGATAAAGGCAGTTAATATTGCAGCTTCTACATATTTCCAAGTAACGTCACGGGGCGACAGGGTGACGCAGCGGTAGAGTTGCTGCCTTACAGCGCTTGCAGCGCCGGAGACCCGGGTTCGATCCCGAATGCGGGTGCGATCTGTACGGAGTTTTACGTTCTCCCCATGACCTGCGTGGGTTTCCTCAGAGATCTATTGCCATGTACCCAATCATACCCAAGGCAATGTGTTTCATTATTCCGTATAACTGGTTGTCACACTGACCACAGCCAACAATGGACCATTGTGGGCTCAACCTTTCCTTGATCATCGCTACTTTTTTGCATATCTTTCATTAATATGTTCTATATCTCTCTATATCATCGCTTATATCTTTCATTTCCCTTTCCCCTGACTCTGTGTTTGAAGAAGGGTCCGAACCCAAAACATTACCTATTTATTTTCTCCAGAGATGCTGCCTGACCAGCTGAGTTACTCCAACACTTGACGTCTATCTTCAGTTTAAACCTGCATCTGCAGTTCCTTCCTACCCATAACAAATATTCAGACTGTTAAAAACAAATTTACTTCACTTTTTCATGGCTTTGACGTCCATCTGGGATGATGGGTCCAATTTGTGCAAACTTTTGGATACTCTACTGTAAATGACAAAATGTGTTCTCTCAATTATAGGCTATCTCTAAGGATTGGTACACACAAAATGCTGGAGTAACACAGCGGGACAAGCAGCATCTCTGGATAGAAGGAATGCATCTGGATAGAAAGACAGGCAGCTTCTCTGGATAGAAGGGTCTCGACCCTTCTTCAGACAGCATCAGGGAGAGGAAGACAGAGATATGGAAGGGTAAGGTGTGAAACCGAGTGATCTAAGGGGATGAAGGTTTAGTCGGATTGAGCGGAGGCATTGGAGATCCTCCTCAGCTAAAATAGCCACGTAAGTAGCTCAAAGGTCATCTGTGCAAAACGTAATCAAGCTTCTACCTAGGGCAGAACACTACCAATGGAAATGCTCGTCAATAATAAGTGCCTTGGGACATGATACTATGGTTAAAGGTGCTAAACAAATGCAAGTTGTTATTGTGATAGCTGACCCTCAAAAAGACATCACAATGAAGGAAGATTTTAAATTTGCATTTGAGGCAAGTCTTTTTTTTAACATGTCTGCCGAACACAGAGATAAGTGAAATCTACTGTACTTCAGGTTAGATCTATTAAAAAAGCGACATGGATTGACTCATGTGTGAACACAGCCTCGGGCTACACTTCGTTATTGTCACAGTCAATACATCGGGGTTGAACTACAGAGCAAAGCCTAGTTTTCAACCCAATGCTTATGTTGTGGTTAAGAATGCGAATCAAAGTGTCTTGTTCATTTTGTGAAACAACAGCCCAGAACTGCTCCGGCCAGCGTTAATAGGTATTTATGAGGGTGTAGAGTGAACACAGGGTAATTGCACTCCCAATATTGTTGCAAATACTGCTTGAAGGATTCTGTGTGTTATATTTTGAACAAGCTTGTTCACGGCACAGTAGTTCTCTTGGCAAATTACTGTCAACAGCCTGAAAATATTGGATGTGTTTCCTGCCTCTTTAGAACGATTTCTTCAAACTCACAAGAGGAAAAGAGTACTGCATGCTTCATGTAAAGACACACAGGAATTATTTGCCCAAAGCTTTAAAATCTGCGTGGGTTTTCTCCGAGATCTTCGGTTTCCTCCCACACTCCAAAGTTGTACAGATTTGTAGGTTAATTGGCATGGTATAAATGTAAAAATTGTCCCTGGTGTAGGATAGTGTTCATGCGCGGGGATCGTTGGTCGGTGCGGACTTGGTGGGATGAAGGGCCTGTTCCTACGCTGTATCTCTAAAATGAAAAACTAAAACATCTCGTGCATGGTTTTGATTGTATTAATTTACGAATGTTTTTTACAGTAAAGTTTACGGCAAGTTTTTTTACGGTAACCCCAGATTACTGAGCAGAAGTGCAGGTAGGTTCACCTCTTTAGTCATACTAGAGTTGCCGTTAATCTTCTCCTGCAGTCAAGACCTGTTCGTCATAATGCTCTGCAACTGGATATCCAGGGAAACATGAAAATATTGGCAAAGTGATGGGTTTTATAATCCTTAGACTCTACATCATCTCAATCTTTCTTAATTTTAAATATCACCTCTCAATCTTCGGTTTTCAAGACAGGTGTAACATTACATTTCCTCCACCCTCTATGTCTTGCTCTAGGATGTCCCAGGTAGCTTGATAATCTCTTCGTCATAACTAAAATGCTCTAACTCTGGCAACCTTTTCAAGAATGTCCTCCACAAGTCCACTTTTTTCTAAAAAAAGATCTTCCTACAATTCATTCAAAACAGTAAACATTACCTTGAAAGTAGGCACATTACTTTGTGTTCCGTGGTGTGGGCGGCACGGTGGCGCAGTGGTAGAGTTGCTGCCTTACAGCCCAGCGATCAGGGTTCGATCCTAACTATGGGTGCTGTTCGCACGGAGTTTCTACGTTCTCCCCGTGACCTGTATGGGTTTTCTCTGGGTGCTTCGGTTTCCTCCCACATTCCTAAGACATGCAGGTTTGTTGGTTAATTGACTTCTGTAAGTTGTCCCAAGTGTGTAGGATAGAACCAGTGTACGAGGTGATGGCTGGTCCGCATGGATTCGGTGGGTTATATCTCTAAACCAAAAAAAGTTGATTTATACACTTCAAGCCTTGCTCTTATATTCCACGTCTCATTATAATGTGGCATGTTAATGAAAATCCAGTGAAAAGATATTCACTTCATTACCTGTGTCCATTCATTCCAGGAAAATTATTCAATGGTCTTCTTCAGCGAGATTTAACGATTTGGATAGCATCTTCCATAACCTCAGGATGTTCCAAGTGCTTTATAATCCTGCACAATTTTAAAAAAAAGTATAATTACTGTTGTAATCAATTTGCAAATACTGCAGTGGTAATAACAAAAACAAATGTTTTAGCGATGTTAGTTGAGGAACAAATAGTGTGATCAGGACCCGAATCATGCCCCTCAACCTAATCTTCGTCTAATTCAAAGGATACTTTTGTGGAACTTGCCCAGTCTTCATTCATGGAAAATTTCAACAGGGTGAAAAATGGAAACTCTCATTGTCGTCTGCTTCCCCAGATTAGTACATAGATGGTGCATGTGAAAGTTACTCTCAATGTTGTTAAAATAACTGTCAGACGTGAGAATTGAAGCTTCACTGTGCAGCCACTTGGAGATAGAGAAACGTCTCCATGGAATCAACATCAGTGGATCTGTCTCCCAGAAAATGTTGGTCATTTTGGAGAACAATTGAGAAAACTGGAAATTGTATGGGATATAAGTATATTGTGCTGTACAGGAAAGAACTGCAGATACTGGTTTAAATTGAAGATAGACACAAAATGCTGGAGTAACTCAGCGGGACAGGCAACATCTCTGGAGAGAAGGAATGGGTGATGTTTCAGGTCGAGACCCTTCTTCAAACTGTTGGGAGTTGTGAATGTTTTTTAGCATTTACACAGTCACATTTAGCACAGCAACACATCATTCTTCTGACATTCAGAGAACAAATATCTCCTTTTATATAAGGTGTCATCCACTGTCAGTTCAGAGTCAACTTCCTTTAAAGAAATAACACATTTATTCCCCAGTACAACACAGTCGAAACTCACATTCAGAAAGACTTCTGAGCAGTTTTATCGACAAAAAGAGACAATATTTCACAAACAATCAGGACTTTCCTTGGGTAGAGTCAGAAGACTGTCATCTCCAATATAGTTGAGTTTAAATTGGGATGACTATGCCACAACAAAACGAGAAATGATTAGAATGCAGAAATATTTTTTAGGTTTTCTTCATTGACCCCAGCATACTTTCCTATGCTCCATGCTCCACCCATTTTTCCACCTAGTTCATTTCAGTCACAAAGATATATGTTTAGCCACCTTTACCTATAAACCTCAATCTGCAGGGTAGCACAGCGGTAGAGTTGCCTCAAGATCCTTGCACTTACAACAACTGGGACTTGAAAATGGTGCCAAACTGGCAACTCTGTCTCAGTGCATTACTGCTGCACACTTGTACTGTATCCAAGTTGCCTCTCTCACATGTATCTAAATGCTTATGTATGGTGATACTTGTACTGAACTGTATACAGAAATGAGTTTCACTGTACCTCGGTACATGTGACAAATAACGTATCATACCATACCATAAAAGGCACGTTTTATACATTCTCTGGTTGATATAAGGAGGAAACACTACCTCTGGACAGATCGGTCTTTTTTCCCCCTATTTGTTTCTACTCTCGTCATTGAAGTCACCAAATTCTTGCAGGATGCTGGAAGATACTCAATATCCAACAGGTCTTGTACTAGTGTAACTTAACCTGATGGTCCATATTGTCCATGCCTATTTCGCACACCTCTCAGCCTAAGTCCAAGACCTAGCATTGACTGAGTCACTACTAAAGACAGTCGTTGACAAGAAACATGGAGGACGAAACAGCTTGAGTGAAATCTCCTGGATTTACAAGGTTTGGATACCTGAATCACTCCATCTCTTCCATTGAAGTTGAATCTGCAACATGTAATTGGTTGTAAAAATGACAGATATGATTTATTTGGCTGTCAAAGATATATTTTACTATTTTATGGAATCAAGCCAAGCCTGTTGTTGATTATACTATGTGAGAAGAGGCTTCAGAGGAAGAGAAGACAATTGCACTGTCTCATCAAATTCAGGCTGAGACAAATGATTGAAGGAGATGATTCTGCAAATTCTCGTCGACCCTAAGCTGTGGAATTGCTGGCTTAGAATTCTGTATCTCTCCACATATGTCTTCTCCTTTCAGATGCTAAAAGAGGGTGGGTTTAGAAATAGGGAAATATTGTTTTAATTGTAGAGAATTGGTGATATCACACATAGAGCACTTTGCACAGTTTTGGTTCCCTGTACACAAAAATATATATCAGCATTAGTGATTTACCTTAACCAGCCATTTTGACATATTTTCTACTGCTTTTGATTATTTTCCCATGGTGATAATTTTACCACATTTAATGTACTTTATAAATAGAAGTTAGAGCATAGAGATGAGGAGGAATTTCTTTAGTCAGAGGGTGGTGAATTTGTGGGATTCATTGCCACAGAGGCTGTGGAGGCCACACCAATGGATATCTTTAAGGCAGAGATAGATAGATTCTTGATTAGTCCCGGTGTTAGGGGTTATGGGAAGAAGGTAGGAGAATGGGGTTGAGTGGGAAAGATAGATCAGCCATGAATTAATGGCGGAGTAGACTTGATGGGCCAAATGACCTAATGCTGCTCCTATCACTTATGAAACAGCCATTCATAAATTCCACAAGTGATTTGCCAGTTCTGAAACAAATTGAATAATGGCCTTACCCCCATTCCTCATCACACCACACTTTGTTTGGCACACCACGAGTAAAAACTGAAAATAACATCGATCGGTGTCTGCAATTGTTTTGTGATCAGTTTTTTTCCATTATCATGATTCCATGTATCATTGTTCCAATCTGCAACACATCATCGTTCCACAACATTCAGTAATTAGTTACACCATAGGGTGCTAGCGAGTCACTTACCACAACAGCAGCAACATCCTCCTCCATCCCAAGGCTCCTGGCTAACCGGGGATTCAGATGAGGCTAATTATCTTTTTAGTAATAAATAATAAATGAGTTATAGATACCCACATGATTTCATCATTCATGCCCACACAATTTATGTGAAATATAAGATAGACACAAAATGCTGGAGTAACTCAACGGGACAGGCAGCATCTCTGGAGAGAAGGAATGGGCGACGTTTCGGGTCGAGACCCTTCTTCAGACTATTCTTCAGATTATGTGAAATATAGTTCTATTGTATATTTGTTAGAAAATGTTAAAATGGAAATAAAAAGAGTGCGTGTTTTTTGATCACTCTCTTATTTCTTGGCAATTGACTTTAGCACAGTCTCTGACATGGGGAAACAACCTACCTACACTAATGGGTACTGGGTGGGGTACTGCAGTTGGCACTTTGGGTGAGGTACTGCAGTTAGCACTGTCAAGGGGGCAGGAAAGACAATTAGTTATGAACTATAGTGTGACATTGTCACAGTTGAATGAAAACACTAAATTCCATGTGTAGTTTTGAAGCTTTAATGTTCATCAACAACAAACGTGAAGAATACATTCATAAATCTATTTACAAATAAATAATTTAAATTATTTTGCATGTTATGTTTCAATACTTTAAAATATCTAAATTATCTAGCACAAAATGATAACGATAAACAATATATTTATATATATTTTATTTGTAAATGAAAACTAATTTTTAGCTAAAACAATTACTCAACATTTGGGAGGTAGTCTTGTTATGTACTAATTTTTGTTCAAAATAAAAATGTTGCAAAGATTACGACTAATTTTAACATTGTTTTATTTGTTTGTGTCTTTTCGGCTTTAGTAATAAATAAGTACACATGACCATTGAGCTATTATGCATGTTGTTATTAATTTGATGAGTAAAGGCCGTATAACTAGTTCAAGCCACCATATCTCAACAAAAAGAATAAATATTGTCCTTGTGTCATGTACCCAGTTAGCAACTCCACAGAACATGTTCACTGATCACTGCAATGAATGTATTTTTGAATACATTTCCTTTAGAGAATAAATCAGAAATGAATAAAAGAGCATTAAACTTCAATACAATTTTTGCAACTCTTATAAGTTTTGGAAGGGAGAAACTGTCCTCATGACATTCAGCTGATATTTGGAAATGTTTGGAGCATGGCAGGTATGATGCTTCCTGAGGGATAGATCAATAGTTGCTTACAATAATCAGGCTATCTATAGGGTGCAGCACATTTCACCAGACAAAGGTGTGGCTGGAAATGGAGGGTTTGGAAGCCTTCCTTCCTGGAACTGGGCCACACTTTCAATGGAGCTGGAGATCCACCTCCACTGGGAAAAAAAATCCTTAATCCCAGAAAGTCTTTTGAACCTCAGATTTATTAACACATTTGATAGGCTTCAAGGATCCCGTCAGCAAGTTTGGACAGGATAGCTTTACTACCAGAGACTCCTTGAGCCATTGGCAAAATGGTGACCTCCTTCTACTTTAGGACGACAATCAATTGCACACTCATCGATTTAAAACTTATATAATATGTGGCAATCATTAAAGCAATTCAGGATGATGTTATTTTTAATAATTATGTAGAATGAGGAGTCAACGGCAAAAATGCATTTGTATTTCTCTTATTTATCATTATAATATGGCCACGTGTGTGTGGGGGGGTGGGGGGAAGGACGATATTTAAGGCCCACAGAAAGTTAAATGGGGGGGAAGGAGGGGAGAGAACAGGGAACACACCACCAGAGCTTTAAATGGGGGGGGGGGGGGGGAAGGAGGGGAGAGAACAGGGGAACACACCACTAGAGCTTTAAATGGGGGGGGGGCGGAAGGAGGGGAGAAACAGGGGAACACACCACTAGAGCTTTCTGCAAGCAGCTGAACCTTAATTAATTAGAAATGGAGGAGAGAAAATCTCAGGCTTGAAAGGTGCTGATTAACAAAGAACAATAATTGTATTTGCAAATAAATATCAGGTGGTTTGTCAAGGATCTGTTAATTCATCCAAAATTAATATTTTCCACTTTGCCTACTCTTTACAGCCATCAATGGACAGCAGTGGCTACAGGTCAAAAAACCCATAAACATGTCTTTAGAAAGTGGCACCATTAAATTTTAAACTTAACATCATTGTGTGAAAGAGGAGAGTAATAAATTAATTACGATGGCTGTGAAACAGTGGTGTTCAGCTCTAAAAGCTCTTTATTAAAATTATTTTTATGTCTGAGGCATGCTGATGGTTTGACAATCCCAGTTATCAGCAGTGGGGCGGCAAAAATACCTGCCTCTCTCACATGCCTTCATAGGTACTGGACTTAGTAATTTGCAAATTTTGAAGAAGTGAAATGGCATATAGCAGGTAAGGATTCGCGTAACAGCTTGCGGATCTACATTGCTTTGTCTTTCAGTAACGTTTACTTGCACACATTGCTGCATTGGACAAGGCTACAACCTCTGCTGTGCTGCAGGGTGGTGGAAAAAAAGATTCAAAGTGTTCAAACAGTTCACCACAGGCAGCATAAAAGCAATGGCTTTCTCAAATACCCTTCTTAGAGAATAGTGTGAGGTGATGCATTGTCAGAAGCTCAGGAGTTGCCCAGATCTATTGGTTCTCAGCAAGACATTGCTGTGTGATCCTGAAGGTCCACAACAGAAGGGAAACATCTATAATACATAAAATTTGCCTTGTACATCGCATTTCAGTACACAATTACCTTACTAATTCCCCATCAGGTAAGTTGCAGATCACTAAGGAGCTTTGAGGAAAATCTACTGTTACCTATATGCCAAAGACCATGTCATATAACATTTAACAATGGAGACACAGGAGACAATTTTGCATCTCTACTCATGTTCGAGTTCATTCTGTATATGTTCTACAACATTATTTGGCAACTGGAGTATTTTTCTAGATGTGCCAACTTGCATGCTGTACTAATGACAGAAAAGGTATTGATACATTTGGGTCCAGCTATATTTTGTTTATACCAAAAATGTAACCCAATGCTCCGTGTATTATATTTATAACTATTCCTATACCGCACATAATGAAAAATAAGGTGCCATGTGGTGTTTTGTCCAACCAATTTAATTGACTCGAAAATCAGAAGTAGTATGAATTTATATCCAATGTTTGTACCTCTTGTTAACTTATCTTTCAATATCAGGATTTCTGTAATATTAAATTTCTGTGCATTAGATACAACACACCCCTATTAAAAAGTATTAATACAATGACAATAAATACAGTACACTCATTTTAATGTGCTTGTGTGAGACATTGCTCAGCTAACAGCAGCAATTTCCAATGCTCATCTGTTAAGCAGCATAGTTTCACCCTGGAGGTAAAGTTGGTTTAACTGACTACGCGTACTATAAACACTGTATTTCCATCCTAGTGTAACATCTCCAAGGAGATTGTTTTTAAACCTGACAAGTAATGGATCATTTGTGGAATTTGGATTTCTAATTGATCAAAGTATACATTTCTGGAATTGGAATCTGGCACCTGGGTTTTATCCATTTTAGTTTTTTCCACGAACATCCAACCACTTCAAGTCTGTACCTATACATTACTTCACAGCAACAGAGCTGTGTGCAAGCTAAAGCCTGTCTCCATAGAAATGAAAGCAGGCTGAGGATCATGAGTTGGCAATACTTCATTCCCAAAGGTGGGGTGGCTTTGAGAATTAATGACATGTTTTTGCCTTCTCATGGCTAAAATCAATTACAAATAATAAGCAGTAGGTACATGCTCATGGCCAGATTAGTACAAGATTGTGGATTATCATTTCAACTTGATCCAAGCAGTTCCTGAATCAAACTGTGGCACCAAGATATATTATTTTAACTAGAATTAGTTTTACTCTTAGAAGCAAGTACATAAAATGTTATCCGAGTCAAAAAAGAAATAAGAAATTATTTTCAGTCAGGAAAAATAAGAACAAAATAAACATAAATTGCTTGATCTGACCATTGATTTCAGGAACATCTTTCACGTTAGTACGTTGCTGAAGGCATGAAGCATGATTTCTTTATGAAATTCAGCTTGGGCGTTCACCATATTGTACATGTTGTATGTTACTCCTTCGTCCTCCTCAAGGCCACCTGTAGGACAGACAGCAGTTATTAACAGCTTGGTCCACAATATAGGGTTAAAACGATTGAAAAATGATTTTTAGTATCAGAAATCTATCAAAGAACAAAAATTAGAGAAGTACACATAATTATTATTAAATTTAAGGTCAACTTTGTGAAGAATCTTCACTGATTTAAACAGGAGAATTTCCTGATACTATTAGTTCATCAGATAGCAGGATTAACAAAGGGTGATATCCAGTCATTATCCTTGATTTATTTCAATGATCATACCATGTTGATACACATTAATCCAACTACACATTGTCAGGCTCAGTAACCATTGAGAAGTTACTAATTCAACAAAATAAAATCAACAAAATCAACAAGAACAATGGCAAATAAAGGCCTGAAAAGCCATTGTAAAAGTTGCTGAATTGCTTTAAATTCAGTTCGTTTTCCAAAGTCTTTTGCAACTGCAGACTGTCACCTCTTTCAACCCTGGCTTGCAAATAACTCTTCCTGCTCAAGTAGTCTCACCAGCCTGTCATTGAAAACAACTGTTACAAAGTTTAGTTTAGTTTAGAGATATAGCGCGGATACAAGCCCTTCGGCCCACCGTGTCAGCACCAACTAGCAATCCCTGCATATTAACACAAGCCTACACATACAAGGGACAATTTACACAAACCCAAGACAATTAACCTACAAACCTGTACGTCTTTGGAGTGTGGGAGGAAACCGAAGATCTCTGAGAAAATACACGCGGTCACGGGGAGAACGTAAACTAAACTAAACTAAAAGGGATGAGCCTCTCACCTCTCCTTCATCTATCTGTCTGCTGCAGATGCATCTGTCCATAACTATTGGTAGGAATGACCACCATCAGTCCTTGGAGAGACAAAGACCTACCTTCACACCAAGGATATTCCACATCCTGTCATGTAGCATTATTGTTATAGGAAATGAAAATATTGCAGATGGACGTGGCAGCTCAAATATATGTGGCACTGTTGACCACCACCTGCACCTGTACCCCATTTTAAACAGCATCTTCATGACCCATCACATGTTTCATTCTAAATTTAGGATCAAACCAAGTAATCAACACTGCTACAGTTCTGAATGCCTGTGCTCCTGAAAACATTGTTTCCCTCGTGAATAGTGCTGAATGGCATGGGAATATGCAGGAATTGGAATTCTGCACATTGACAATATTCCTCCTGGCAACACTTAGAAAAGAAAATTCTTGACTCACTTCGGAAGGCCTTCCCAGCCATGTCATAGAAATACAGCTGGGGTCCTTTCGATTTCATTAGATGCCAATTGGCATGGACTAATAAGACTCTCATCTGAGTCAATCAAGTACTTCGACAGTCATATAGCATGGAAACAGGCCCTTCAGCCCAGTTCCTCCATGCCGACCAAGATGCCCCCATCTAAG
Source organism: Raja brachyura (assembly GCA_963514005.1). Next base: position 836,402 of record OY740817.1, read on the forward strand.
CTAGTCCCATTTGCCTGAATTTGGCCCACATCCCTCTAAACTATTCCTATCCATGTACTTATCCAAGTGTCTTTTAAATGCTGTTATAGTACCTGCCTTAATTACCTCCTCCTCCTATTTATCCATGACACTTTGAGTGAAAATGTTGTCCCTCAGGCTCCTATTAATTTTTTCCTTTCACCTTAAAACTATGTCCTCTGATTCTTGATTGTCCTACCCTGGATAAAAGATTGTGATTAAACTGTCAATTCCTCTCATGATTTTATACACATCTACAAGATCACACCTTAGCCTCCAAGGAATAAAGTTCCAGCCGGCCCAATCTCTCCCTATAGCCTTGGGCACTAATCAAGCAGAAAAGAAACAGAAAGTATTTTCGCAGCCATTTTAACTACACACACCAACCTCACAGGGCAAGTTGAGAGAAAATTAGGACCAGGAGCAGGCCATTCAGCCCTCAAGCTGGCTTTAGAATTTAATAAGATCATGGTTAATCTTATTGTAACCTCAGTAATGAAGTGTTGATTAAAAGAAGTATGAAGGTGGTGAAGACGATATTATGTAAGTTAATTGGATGAATTATTTCACATATATATTCCGCTTGAGTGAAATTATTCAAAGAACCTTGCCATTTCTCCCTAACATGCACTTTATTAAGCCGATTGTCATAATTGCTATCATATTTTTCAGCTGTTTGTTTTAGGTAGAGGAAAGCTGCGAGCCTGCATTGGAAGGAGCTGGAACTGTCAGAATGCATTAATGTAATGGATAAAACTGGCTATTTTTATTCTCTATTTGTTGGAGGGTGGTGTCAGATGACATAGATTCAAGAATGGTACAACATTTCTGAAATTACCTAGGGGGAGAAGGATTTATTTTAATGCGAGATTAATAATCAGTTCACTTGTAGCGTTACTTGTTTTTCCAGTTAATGCTCATCTTCTGGGAAGAAACAGGGGTGAATATTTTTCTGGTGATGGGCGTATGAGAGGAGGAGGGGAATAATGCAAAATGGGAAAATTGCCAAAGAAGTTTGTTTCATAGTTTACCTGACCCTTTTTCACAATCAAAGAAAAACGATCAAACACCATGTAAAATATTCCAATTCCTTATCACCCATTCTGATGCTCAGACCCAATAAGTCTTAGAAATATGAGATAAATTAGCGAGCAGATGGGAACAAACATGAACAGAATAAGCTAGAAAGAAAAAACTACTGAATAAAATTAAGATTTACACATCACTATTGCAAAAATTTCCATGCATATGAAACAAGACAGCTAGCATTTTGCATAGGTTTATCAGTTTTCAATCAATTGCCATAATTTTCCATGACAATGTAAATAAGATTTGATTGGAATCTGTTTCAATGCTATGACTAATGTATCTTCTTATTCTGACTTCCCCACCCCCATAACTTCAAACTGACAATCTTTCCTTAAAAAAACATTTGATTTGATTGATTTGGCATTTATGTTTGTCAGTCTACGCCTGAGATCGGTAGTCAATGCCTGCAGCTAAACTTATGATGTCACAAGAGGCCATTCTCAGTAATCTGACTAATGATATAATGAAATGATACCTTTCACAAAATTAAACAGAGCACAGAAATAAGCCATTCAACCCAAGTCCATGTCAGGCTTTTATGCTCCATATGGGCTTCTTCCAAACCTATTTCATTTGACAATATCACATATTTTCTCCCCCTTCCCTCCCTCCCCCCCAACTACATCTAAATTATCCTTAAACACACCTTTGTTATGTTACCATACCAATTCATCTTGTCACAAGAGCCGCATTTTAACCACCTTGAGAAAGCGAGCTGCATTTATATTCCTTACAATATTCAAATCTACTACTTACAGTAGGGGCGACTCCCGTGTCACTGAGTGGTTGTGTTCTTAGATCTAACCTCAGTAATTTAGAAAGATATATAATAGACTTGAGCATTTTCCCTGTTACTAATTTTAGTTTAGTTTGGTTTAGAGATACAGCACAGAAACAGGCCCTTCGGCCCACCAAATCCGCACCGACCAGCGATCTCCGCACATTAACACTATCCTACACAGACTAGGGACAATTTCCATTTACCAAGCCAATTAACCTGCAAACCTGTACATCTTTGGAGTGTGGGGGGAAACAGAAGATCTTGAAGAAAACCCATGGGGTCACGGGGAGAATGTACGAACTCCATACAGACAGCACCCGTAGTCGAACTCGGGACTCTGGTGCTGTGAGGCAGCAGCTCTACCCTCTCTACCACCGTGCCACCCGTAAACATTCCTGTCAAATGTTATTTGGTAATCACTCCTGAGAAGTGACTTGAAATGTTCCAAGGTGCTACACAAATGCAGGCTCTTGTTGTTTGAGGCATGTGTGATATGGCGCAGCAAGCGCTGTAAAGCAGCAGCAAAGGAAAGACATTCTTGCCATAGAGGGAGTACAGAGAAGGTTCACCACACTGATTCCTGGGATGGCAGGACTTCCATATGAAGAAAGACTGGATAGACTCGGCTTGTACTCGCTAGAATTTAGAAGATTGAGGGGAGGATCTTATAGAAACTTACAAAATTCTTAAGGAGTTGGACAAGCTAGATGCTGGACAGGGGTTGGACAGGCTACATGCAAGAAGATTGCTCCCGATGTTGGGGAAGTCCAGAACAAGGGGTCACAGTTTAAGGATAAGGGGAAAGTCTTTTAGGACCGAGATGAGAAAATCATTTTTCACACAGAGAGTGGTGAATCTGTGGAATTCTCTGCCACAGAAGGTAGTTGAGGCCAGTTTATTGGCTATATTTAAGAGGGAGTTAGATGTGGCCCTTGTGGCTAAAGGAATCAGGGGGTATGGAGAGAAGGCAGGTACAGGATACTGAGTTGGATGATCAGCCATGATCATATTGAATGGCGGTGCAGGCTCGAAGGGCCGAATGGCCTACTCCTGCACCTATGTTTCTAACTCTACCGCTGTGCCACTGTGCCACCCTATAGGAGTGAATTAATTTTCTTGTGGGTTGTATACAAGTTCAATTTTGAAAACCACGTTGCAAGTAGAATTCAGGCAGTGTACGACAAAATAACCTTATCATGAACAAAAGAAATGGCTGAGTAATGTCCAGACAATTTCCATTTGTTCCACTCTAAAAATGCTAATTTTGTCGTACCCTTGCTGCATTTTCTCAGTAATGTGGCTTTCAGATTTTAACATGCGTACAACACACACACAAATTCATTTTCTTCTTTCCAAAGATGCTCCTTTCCTTCCCTCGAGAGATGCTGCCTGTCCCGCTGAGTTACTCCAGCATTTTGTGTCTATCTTCGGTTTAAACCAGCATCTGCAGTTCTTTCCTACACACAGGGAAGTTCATTCACTTGTATCTTTCTAAATTACTGAGGTTGGATCGAAGAACGCAAACACTTGGCAACATGGTGGTTGCCCATACTAGGTTGTAGGTTTGTATATTTTACATTGCTTAGATTGATAATATACCAATATGCATTTTTTAATTAGATTCTCAAAATATTTTTGCTAGTTAGTAAAAATGCTACATAATTGTTGAACTCATACCAATGTTGGTGGAGAATTGTTTTTTTGTCAAAGACAATCACTGAACAAGATGTTCAGCATTTAAAAACCTGCCCCTCCCCCAATTACAATGCAACATCTTGAATTATCCATGATATAAAAAGTACAGGCCAATTAAATGTAAAAATAAAATGTACTCACTGAACATTAATGATTCAATCATGTCCATGGTAACTCGAGCAAAAACCTTCTCAATGGTCTGTAAAAAATTCCACCTGCTTTCACTGCTGGCTATAACCTTGCAGATTCTGTGAACCATTTTCACAGTCCAGTCCATGCAGTATCCATCCTTTTCACATACCTGGACCAAAATGAAAGGGACTGCTAATGTCGATGCTTTCTTAAAAGCACAAACGCTACACTGCTAGAGATTCTCAGATTAAGTTATGATAAGACGCCTTTAAGATAAATTGTTAACTGTTTTTCTACACATAAATGCGCATTGTTTACTTGATAATTCTATCTTTTCTGTTTTCATTTCAGTCGTATTCTCTCCAAGCATGACTTCCAATGTAATGTCAATGTTATTGATTTTGAACAATTATGTGCTGTGCCTTCATTACGAACAGTACAGTATTTACAAACTAGACCCTTATAACCAGCTTATAAAGAGCTCATTTTCTGCTATTAATTTAGGTCATTTCCAAATTTAAGATTCAGTTGCAAAAGATTAATCTTCTTAACACAGTAATTATGCAATATCTCATTTTTATAATGCTGGTGGACCTCAATGCCATGACGTCTCTTGAGAATCTTAGAAACACTTAATTTTCAGAATCTCTCCTTTCAGTTATCAGCTGACCACTTACAATTTTCTTATCAAGTTCAAAAGAGTTTATTGTCATGTGTCCCTGATAGGACAATGAAATTCTTGCTTTGCTTCAGCACACAGAACATAGTAGGAATTGACTACAAAACAGATCAGTGTGTCCATATATAATTATATACGTAAATACACACATGAATAAATAAACTGATACCGTGCAAATAATAGACAATGGATTATTAATGTTCAGAGTTATGTCCGAGCCAGGTTTCATAACCTGATGGCTGTGGCGAAGTAGCTATTCCTGAACCTGCATGTTGCAGTCTTCAGGCTCCTGTACCTTCTACCTGAAGGCAGCAGGGAGTGTGTGGCCAGGGTGGTGTGGGTCCTTGATGATGCTACCAGCCTTTTTCAGGCAGCAACTGCGATAAATCCCCTCGATGGAAGGAAGGTCAGAGCTGATGATGGACTGGGCAGTGTTTACTACTTTTTGTAGTCTTTTCCACTCCAGGGCGCTCAAGTTGCCGAACCAAGCCACAATGCAACTGGTCAGCAAGCTTCTCAGGAAGTAGATGCGCTGATGAGCTTTCTTGATAATTGCATCAGTGTTCTCGGACCAGGAGAAATCTTCAGAGATGTGCACGCCCAGGAATTTGAAGCTCTTGACCCTTTCAACCATCGACCCGTTGATATAAACGGGACTGTGGTCCCCATCCTACTCCTTCCAAAGTCCACAATCAGTTCCTTGGTTTTGCTGGTGTTGAGGGCCAGATTATTGTGCTGGCACCATAGGGACAGTTGCTCGATCTCTCTTCAGCTATGCAGTCATGAGTATAGAATGAGTACAGCAGGGGGCTGAGCACGCAGCCTTGAGGTGCTCCCGTGCTGATTGTTATCGAGTCTGACACATTTCGATTGACAATACGACTGTGATCTGTGAATGAGGAAGTCGAGGATCCAATTGCAGAGGGATGCGCAGACACCCAGTTCTGCGAGTTTGGTAACCAACTTGGAGGGGATGATAGTATTACATGCCGAGCTGTAATCGATGAATAACAGCCTGACATATGAGTTTTTGTTGTCTAAGTGGTCTAGAGCAGAGTGGAGGGCCAGTGAGATCGCATCCACCGTTGATCTGTTGTGGCGGTAAGCGAACTGCAGTGGGTTCAGGTTTTTGTCGAGGTAGGAGTTGATTTGCTCCATGATCAACCTCTCAAAGCACTTCATCACCACCGACGTTAATGCCACAGGTCGATAGTCATTGAGGCACGTCACCTTGCTCTTCTTGGGCACCGGTATTATTGATGCCCTTTTGAAGCAGGTGGGAACCTCAGACCTCAGAAGTGAGAGGTTGAAAATGTGCGTAAAAACTCCAGCCAGTTGGTCCGCACAGGTTTTTAGAACACGACCAAGTATACCATCAGGTCCAGGTGCTTTTCGAGGGTTCACCCCTCTGAAGGATTTCCTGACGTCGGCCTCTGTGACTGAGACTGAAATACCATCACAGCGAATGGGGGCTCGGGAAGGCACATCGGTGTTCTCCCTATCAAAGCGTGCGTAAAACGCATTCAGCTCATCAGGGAGTGATGTTTCGCTGACATTCGAGCTGCCTCCTGATTTCGCCTTGTAGGAGGTGATTGCATTCAGGCCCCGTCACAGCTGCCGAGCACCTGTCTCATCCTCCAGCTTGGAGCAGAACTCCCTTTTGGCCTTTTTGATGGCCTTACCAAGGTCATATCTGGACTTCTTGTAGACCACTGTATCATCAGACATGAATGCCCGGTGTCTGGTCTTCAGAAGAGTGCGGATCTCAAAGTTCATCCAAGGTTTCTGATTGGGAAACACTCGGAAGGTTTTTGTGGGGACGCAGTCCTCCACACATTTCTTTATGAAGTCTGTAACGATTGTGGCATATTTGTGCAAGTCCGTTACCGAGTCCTTGAACATTGCCCAGTCGACAGACTCCAAACAGTCCTGAAGCTGTTCCTCTGCCCCCCCCCCAACCAGCTCTGTACTGTCCTCACCTCTGGGGGTGCGCTCTTTAATTGCTGCCTGTAGGCAGGAAGAAGCAGCACCGCGGTATGGTCGGATTTACCGAAGTGCGGGCGAGGGATAGAACGATAGGCATCCTTGATGGTGGTGTAGCAGTGGTCCAGGGTGTTTGGTCCTCTGGTGCAGCAGGAGACATGTTGGTGGAAGTTGGGGAGTGATTTCTTTAGGTTTGCCTTATTGAAGTCCCCAGCAATGGTGGTAAATGCCTCGGGGTAAGACATCTGGTGTTTGTTGACCACGGCATGCAGCTCCTCCAGTGCCAGACGGACATCTGCCTGGGGTGGGATGTAGACCGCGGTCAGGATGATGGAGGTGAATTCCCTCGGAAGGTAGAAGGGACGGCACTTCACCACCAGATGTTCCAGGTGCGGAGAGCAGGAGTTGGACAGGACAGCCATGTCTGAGCACCACGCAGAGTTGACCATGAGGCAGACGCTCCCTCCTCTCCCTTTCCCAGATGCCAGTGTACGGTCCATACGGTGGATGGAGAACCCTTCAGGCTGGACCGATGAGTCTGGGGAGCTGGGGGTGAGCCATGGCTCTGTAAAACAGAGCACAGAGCATTCCCTCAGCTCCCTTTGATAAGCAGTCTTGCCCTTAAGTCCTCCACTTTATTTTCAAGGGACTGTACATTGGCCAGTAGGGAGAGAGGGTCGAAGTCCCCTTCGCTTCAGTTTGACCTGAAGTCCTGCCTGCCAGCCACGTTTCCGGACACAATGGAGGCTTCCCCTTTGTTTCCAGGTACTGTGTTTACTGTACCTGCTGTTTCTGCGGAACTGTGCTGGAACAGGAATTCCATCACAGACGGCAGCTCCAGCTCCTTCAAAGTCGGCAGCTGCAGCTCCAGCTTCATTGTTCCTGGGAGATCCAGCCCGTCGGCTCTGGAGGTCATCCCGGGGTTCCGAGGTACAGTACCTGGGTTCCTCAGTCGGGTCGGGTGATTTCCAGCGAGCGTGGGAAAAATTAAAGTCCGGGGCTCCCGCAGCTGCGGGAGATCGCAAAGTTGCGAGAGCCTTGAGATGCTCAAGCAGCTTGTCCGAAACGGCACAGTTTTCTGCCGTTTTCCTGATCCAGGTAAGTTGTTGGAAGTTGTAGTTGAGCCTTTTAGGTTCTGGAGCTCCGCAAAAGTCGCCGCAGGCAGGCGCCATCTGAATCAAGGCCCTTAATAAAGATTCAGATATTGAAAACATCAACTTTGTTTATCACCCATAACTGTACTATCTTGAGGATACCTGAGCATATGGAGTACTCTTTCCCGGGATGATAATCAGTTCTATCCACTCACCAAAGATAGGAACACAATGAGTGTGGCAAGTTCATTGAGCCTCCCATTTACAGCTTTATTGGCCAGAAATGTAAAGCACATGTTGTTTCCACAACAGATCAGAAGACGAGCACTATTCTCCAGAAGCCATTCTTGGGGAAACCCTGGAATGAACAAAGACAATGCATCAGTACCCTTTAAATTGTTGCATATCCCTCCTCTGTCTTGCTTTGTCTCAAGGCATAAAGATCTACACTTCACGCTGCCTCTGCAAAGCCACCAGCATAATCAAGGACCAGTCTCTTGAAAGAGACCCTTTCGCTGCACCTCGGTACACGTGACAATAAACTAAACTAAAAAAAAGGTAAAAACTTGAGTGAGTCCTTGATCCCTTCTTAATTCAGGCTATTTCCTTCTTAGTCCGAGCTTGCTGGGGTCAGCTCTAACATCCTAAACAATGCTTGAAAATAAGATCAACTCATTTGGAACATATAACTAAACAGGACCCACTCAGTCAAATGGATAGGCACTATTTTAATTGGTATTTTAATGCACACAATTCAGAGCTGCAAATTCAACAGCTCTAACTGTCAGAGGGACAAACTGCAGAAAACTGTCAATGAATAATAAGAATGCTGCTAGCAACAACTACCCATGTTATGTTAGACAATGTATTAAAAAAAATAAACATCTGGTTAACAAAACGGTCTGATGACTAGAAAGAGATTTACAGACAAGGATACTCCATGGAATACTATAGTCCTACTGCTGGTGGGATTACCGAAATGCCAACCATAAACCTAATCAAAAAGATCCCCTCAAGCTCTGTTCTTCATGCCATTCACTGTACTTCTCCTCAATAATGCTTAATTTCCCAGCATTCCTTACCTCTTTATAGTATTAATCAGTGCTCTTCTGAATTTACTTTCTTTTTTCAATACTGTAATCATTCAATTGTTATATCTTCCCAACATTCTATGACAATCTTGCACATTTTTAATTGTGTTAGGGAATAATTGTTCTTTCAGAAGACATTAAAAAGTTGAAGCTAGGTACTTTATTCATTTATAATCTCTCATGATCTTTGAGAATGTTTAAATAGTTGTTACCTGCTAACTCTTCCAACAAGGTAAAAATGTCATCGGCTGTCCATTCCTTGGCATTTTCATGTAGCAACCTAACTGCTGCAGCAAGACCTTTTATACTCTCCTCGCCTGCAGGTATCTGGTTCATTTGATGCCAATGGATTTGACCTGAACATTCAAAATAAGCAAACAAAATGTTGTATTTATAGAGCGTTGTAGAAATAATTCATTTAATACACTCTTAGAAAAACAAAAGAAATATAAACGGGAATGGCAATTATACCCCTCATATGTGTTCCACCTTTCAATAGCATCATGGTTGATTTTTCATCTCACCATTAGTTTCACTATTTTGTCAGAGTTTTCTGATATTGTAATTAGCTGAACAGACAAGGGTGAACCACTTTGTATGATGTATTAAAATCGGAAAAAAGTGCAACATTTATACGTTGGTTAGCGATATACAGCTAGGGAGTGGTGTGGACTGTAAAGAAAATGTAAAAAGGCTTCATGGGGATACAGACAAGTTAAGTAAACAGGCAAGGACATGCCAAATAGAATATAATGTAGCAAAATGTGAATGTATGAAAAGGAGAAAGATAGTGATTTTTAATTGGCAAGAGATTGATAGATGTTCTTGCACAGGAATCATTGAAAGTTAGATGCAGGCACAGCAGGAAATTAATTAAAGGGATAGAAAAGCCTTTAGTTAAATCTTGAAATTATTATTTCTGGGATATCACTATTGATAATGTTCATTTTCTGAAATCTAAAACATTTGGTTTAAAATGGACAATATTGGTGGTCTACTGTGTGACAGATTAGCCACACATTATCCAATCTCTTACATGAGTGAGGTAATGACAGTTGACAGATTCAGATTATATCAAACAATTGTATAGAACTTGATATTTTTAAAGTACATGAAGAATGAAAAGTGTTCTAAACCTGCTCTTACCATCATTGATGGACATAGGGCCATAGAGCAAGTACAGCAGTCTAGCTTGGTTGACCATTGGCCAAGGCTTAAGGATGCGAGTTAACCAGAAAGCTATATCACACTGATGTACCCAGTGATCAAGAAGAACCCGTCGGTAAAACAGACGAATCTGTAACTCCAGCTTTCTGGTGGCACCTAATTTGAAAGTAACACAAAAAATTATTTTAGGAAATGTACAAAACTTAAAACCACAATTCATAAGAATCAAATTGCCAGAATAAGTATTGACTTTGTGTGATAGCATCATATGTATTTTGTTTTATTGGGCAAATCAAGAGTTTGGGAATGAGAACTAAAGGCATGAAAAATATGAAATAGAAAGTTCATGCAAGGTATTACAATTTCATGTAGAAGATAATAATGAAACCCCTCTCCTTCACCCAATTTTACTCTGGCACTCAGCATTTCATTTTGAACTCCAGCTCAGAGCAAATAATTAAGTATCATCTGTATGTACTAACGTATTTAAATAGAAAAAGAAAGTAATTATTTACCAGAGCTTACATTTTAAAAACACATAGATCGCACGAGACAGGAGCAGGGAAAAACAGAATATAAATTCCATAATTTTAGATTTTGATGATAAAAAAATTGCTAATGTATCTGATGAGACAAATAACTGCATAGGGTATAATATTAAACAGACATTGTCAATGTATTATTTGCACTTAAAATCACACAGGAGCACAAAGAAACACTGAGCATGCAGAAACATCATGTAAAATGCTCAACAAGAGTTGAGAGAAATCACTGATGGTTTCTTCTGTAAATTGAAAAGGACAAGCAAAATAATAAAAAGCTGCCACATCAAAACGCATATAAAATATTGTACAAAACACAGGTACAGGTTCAGAACTGCATTGGCTACATGATGCACTGAACTAGTTTATGCCCTCTGCAACAGTTGTTTCCACAAAGTCTCTTTAACAAAAGTGCTATGTCAGAGTTATAATGTTCTAATGTGCTTTGAAATAGTGATAATCTCAAAGTAAGCACCTACACTTCTCCTGCAGTTATTTTCTGATGAGCCATGCAGCCAGTGACAAATATGCAGAGCGGATAAAAGGCATTTCTCCCAGAGCCAGGTCAGAGATGGGAATCCTTTATCATTGTAGATGCCTCTTGTTTCAACCAGACCAAGAATGCCAATGGTAAAAGCTAAAGACCAAGTTATTTTGCCATTCAACCATCAAGTGAGGAGTATGAAACTCACCAAACCAAGACATACCAGAATATAGACACAAATCTCACCAGAACCGTGCACCACCATTCTAAAGAACGCTATCTTTCAACTTCAGTTCTTCCAAACAATGTTTTCATCGGGCTGATAAACTTTACCCTCTAACAGGAGACCTTAAAACTTTTACTTCACTTGACAAAATAAATACAATTTGCATTGTACCTCAGCAGCCTCTGGTGGCAAGATTAATCACTGCACCTGCAAAATTCATTCAAATAGGGCTAAGCCAAAGTTTACTGATGGTTTATTGCCATTTGTGATAACCTATTTACATTGAGATTTCATGGGACCATTTATTTTATTTCAATGAATCAAATCAATTCAGTGGTGAAGCTCCTTTCTAAACAGTTTATAAGGGTCGCACAGTCGCGCAACTGATGGAGCTGATGCCTCATAACTCCAGAGACCCAGGCTCGATCCTGACCTCAGGTTCTGTCTACGTGGGGTTTGCACGTTCTCTCTGCCACCGCATGGGTTTCCTCCAGTTGTCCTCTCACATCCTAAAAATGCACAGGTTTGTAGGTTAATTGGCCGTCGTACAATTTCTCCTAATGAATGAATGAGAAAGTGGGATAAAACTAATGTGAATGGATGCCCGATGGTCGACATGGACTCTGTGGGTCGAAGGGCCTCTTTCCCTGCCGTATCGTATATTTCATCATTCCATCCTCTGTAAAATGCATTATATAATTAAATGTGATTCACTGTAAATGTTCTGAAGAAAAATCAATTATATTTAGTTTAGTTTAGAGTATAAAAAATGAGTTTTATAAAAAGGAATTTGCTTAAATTTAAATCTGTAAGATTATGGAAGGAAATCAACATTCCTGTTTTTTTGAAGTTGTTGCCGCTTGTTGGTGCTAGCCACAGTCTGAAGAAGGGTTTCGGCCCGAAACGTTGCCTGTTTCCTTCGCTCCATAGATGCTGCCGCACCCGCTGAGTTTCTCCAGCATTTTTGTCTACCACAGTATGAAACTTTGTCTTTGCTGGGCTTTTTCATGCATGAATGTTGCTTGCAAGTGCCAGCAAGTTGTTCCAGCATATTAGGAAGCTCCAGTCACCAGAAAACAATTGGATGCAAGGACATTTTCTGTACAATCGAACGACAATGAAATCAACTGTTGAATTAGCTGGAAATCAGTTCTTTCAATACAAAGAAGCAATCACATTTGTGACTTGCTGGTTGGTGAGGCTTAGTGTCATACCAAGATTTCACCTACTCACTGAATCATTACTGTCTCTACACATTAATTTTTATTCAAACAGTGATTGCTAATGATAGTCACTGAGGCTCGTGGCTGGAAAGAGTTGCTGAGTCTAGCATTGCATGGGTGCTGAATTAACAGACAGAGTTGCAATGACATGTTCACTGAAGCGGAATACTGTTAATGGCCATACAGTATCTTCAAATATTTCATCTAATTTCTATAACAATGTAGAGTTTAGTCACTTTTCCCTCAAACCATCCTTTGACCTAGCAATAGCAAAATTACTTTGTGTTAAAGAAGGAACTGCAGATGCTGGAAAATCGGGGGTACACAAAATGCTGGAGAAACTCAGTGGGTGCAGCAGCATCTATGGAGCGAAGGAGATAGGCAACGTTTTGGGCCGAAACCCTTACTTTTACTAAACCCTTACTAAAAGCAAAATTACTTTTATAATTCTGCATGTGTACAGAGTTTTCATATCTGCATTTGTACAGAGTTTTCATATCATAGTTTTACAGGCTGAGCATGTCTGCTTCATTGCGATACTTGTTACCTGGTCTACTGCACACCACACTTTGCATTTTTCGAGGCAGATTTGCACTTTCATTCAGAAAGTTGAACACTCGGTGACATTCCAGCTCATCCCAGCCCGCTATAAGAGTCTGCAAGAAGAGACAAGAAAGTATTTATTGTAAGGCAAAAATAAAATGTACACTTCCTGCAACTCATAGAAAATTCAGCACAGATGGTGGGGTGAAGGAAAGAGCGTTCACATCGCTGCTTTGTTTCCACCAATCTTTCCACCACTACGTACAAGAAGCACAAGACACAATTGTATGCAGATGCACTTTATCTGTTTATTTATGTGTATATTGAACTGAACTGTTCTGTATTTATGCTTACAATATTATGTTATGCTGCAGCAAGCAATAATTTCATTGTCCTATCTGGGACACATGACAATAAACTCTCTTGACTCTTGACTTGACTTGATGCCGAGAGGTGTGTTCAGGTCTGGCTGACCAATTTCTAATCTTGTGATGTGCACTTGATAAGAAGCATAGATGGTGGCCATTCAGTCCATTGTGTCTACTCTAGCCAAATATGAACTACTAAAACTATTGCTACTTCCCAACCTTTGGTCGACACTTCTGTAAGCTCTGCCACAACAAGTACTCCTCCGAGCACTTGTTAAATGTGGTGAGGGTTTCTGTTTCAACTCCTTTTCAGGTGAGTGAACTCCAAACTCCTGACAATTTCCAACTCCTGCCCTCCGTAAATAGGACAATAAACAGGAGGTGGCAAGATGATTCACCAAATGTTTCCTTCCTTTCACGCTATGCCCTCATATAATACTTTCGGGGGATGAGATCACTGGCATAAACTGTATCAATTTAGCATTGTAAGGACGTAATATAACTGCAGTTTGAGAAAGAGGAAGATATTCGTTGAGGCTTAACATCTCTGATTGGTAACCATGAACAAAGCATGTTGGTAGCCCAATGTACTGATCCCTACACATTCCAGAACTGCAAAGGTAAGCTCACCAGGCACTGATAGACTTTCATGTGTTTAGCACTAAGGACTAAATGTTTTATTTAGTGATATTGAGTTACAGCCCAAAACACATTGTCAGAAACTTTGTCCCAATGTGCTTCAGCCAATAATAATAATGCCTTACATATTGATAAAATCAATGAAAAAATAAAGTCATAAAATAATAATAATGCATTTTTCATCATGGAAGACAATTTTGATCTATTTCACTGCATAAAAACCCAGGAGTTTGTTTCAATATTTTCCTTCCAAGAAAAGTTAGTAGAACAAGGGGGCAGATAATTATCTCAATGGGGTTAGGTTAGGGGGAGGAGTAGCGAGACCTGGGTGTCCTTGTACACCAGTCACTGAAAGTTGGCGTGCAGGTACAGCAGGCAGTGAAGAAAGCTAATGGAATGTTGGCCTTCATAAAAAAAGGATTTCAGTATAGGAGTAAAGAAGTTCTTCTGCAGTTGGATAGGGCTCTGGTGAGACCACATCTAGAGTATTGCGTACAGTTTTGGTCTCCTAATTTGAGGAAGGACATCCTTGTGATTGAGGCAGTGCAGCGTAGGTTCACGAGATTGATCCCTGGGATGGCGGGACTGTCATATGAGGAAAGATTGAAAAGACTAGGCTTGTATTCACTGGTGTTTAGAAGGATGAGGGGGGATCTTATAGAAACATATAAAATTATAAAAGGACTGGACAAGCTAGATGCAGGAAAAATGTTCCCAATGTTGGACGAGTCCAGAACCAGGGGCCACAGTCTTAGAATAAGGGGGAGGCCATTTAAGACTGAGGTGAGAAAAAACTTTTTCACCCAGACAATTGTGAATTTGTGGAATTCCCTGCCACAGAGGGCAGTGGAGGCCAAATCACTGGATGGATTTAAGAGAGAGTTAGATAGAGCTCTAGGGGCTAGTGGAATCAAGGGATATGGGGAGAAGGCAGGCACGGGTTATTGACTGGGGACGATCAGCCATGATCACAATGAATGGTGGTGCTGGCTCGAAGGGCCGAATGGCCTCCTCCTGCACCTATTTTCTATGTTTCTATTCCTACTGTAACTTGCCCAACATGACTTCCAAGTTAAATGTTATTCTATGTATATCAAATCTATTCTATCTCCATAAGCTTCAACATCCATTTAGATCACTGATAAAATAACTGTAACTACGACATATAAAGTGTTGCTTGAGCCTTACCTGTAATAACATCCCAAAACAAGCAAATCCTGAACACTGCACAACCATTGTACAGCCGCCCATCCTAAAACATGGATTCTGACAAGAGATAAAATAAAAAATATACTTTCACGAACAGCTTTAACACACAATATTCCTAAGAAAAACACGGGATAATTATTTAGTAGGGTTCCTTTATGGTTATCCATCTCTGATGATGAGTCACATTACAAACATCACCCACCTCTTCCAGATGCTGATTGACTTGGGAAAACATTTAGCATGTTAATTTATTTCAAGGTGCAGTTTTTATGGATATTTCTTCGATGTCAATAGAAATCTTGGATAAGAACCACCTAAACAGAAGAAACTAATCCAGCGGGACTAGTCTTCTGCCAGAGAAATTAATGATCAATGTACAATTCTCCAGTCAGAAGCACCTTGAGCACTTGAGTCTAAACGTTCAAATGGTAGACGTGGCACTCAGAGAGCCATTTTACTGATTTCTCAAGTCAAAGATCTGAGATAGAAGGAAGTCCAACAACCCAAGTTCAATCCTGACTCATATTTCTGTTTTCCTGGTGTTTGCATGTTCCTTTGCAGTTGCATGGTCTATTCCGGATGCTTCAGTTTCCTCCCATATCCCAAAGACGTGTGAGTCAGTAGGTAAACTGGCCTCATAATTGAATTGAATGCCTCATAAATTGTCTCTGGCGTGTCGGTAGGTGAACGGTCCATTCTGAGGATAAAATGCAATTGGTGTAGGATAAATGTAAATGGGAGCTTGATGTTGATGGAAACTCAGTAGACCAAATATGGTTTTGTATCTTATTAAAGAAGGAACTGCAGATGCTGGAGAATCGAGGGTTACACAAAAGACTGGAGAAACTCAGCGGGTGCAGCAGCATCTAAGGAGCGAAGGAGATAGGCGACATTTCGGGTCGAGACCCTTCTTCCTAAGGTTTTGTATCTTAATATGTGTCTATCTATCTATCAGGATAAGAAGGAGCCAAGAGCTAACATTGAAATACTACACAGAAGCTAGTCATGAGGCCAAACTGGTCAACACAAGACTTTCTCCACCCTACCAGCATATTCTTTCAATTCCTTTCTCCTTTCAGACTTCAATTAGCTATCTCTTGAATGGATGCATAGTATTCACATTAACTGTACTATTTGGTGGCAAATTTAACATCCTCACTAATCTTTGGGTTTCTTTGAATTCTTTGCTGCTATATTTTGCTTGAGTTAGGGAAAGAAAAATAACAAGCCTGAAATAACATCTTCAACTAAATTGTGAGATTTGGCAACAGAACATAAGATCAAACTAGCAAGAAGTATATTTACAACCAAGTGCATAATAAGTGTCATTAATGTTTAGGATAAAACAAAAGATAGAGACAACAGGGGGAGAAATATACACTAATCTTTTCAGTGAACATGCTTAAGTTGGAGCTGTTTGTACAGTGATTCCAAAGTGCAGTTCTATTGACTATAACTAAATCAAATTTTGAAATCAGAGTGCAATAAGTGGCCACTATTATATTCCATGCTTTGCACCAGTGATCAAGGACATATTTCTATCCCAATTTTTTTGAATAATTGAAGAATCAAATGAGGAGATAATTGCAGCTTTCTGAATGGTTAAAACATCACAATGATAATTAGTTTAAGAAGGAACTGCAGATGCTGGGAAATCGAAGGTAGACATTAATGCTGGAGAAACTCAGCGGGTGCGGTAGGATCTATGGAGCGAAGGAAATGGGCAACGTTTCGGGCCGAAACCCTTCTTCAGTCTGAAGAAGCGTTTTAGCCCGAAACGTTGCCTATTTTGCCTATGCCGCACCTGCTGCGTTTCTCCAGCACTTTTGTCTACCTACAATTATAATAATCTTGAGATGATTAGAATAACAGCAAATTATTTTAATTTTGAGGCAAAGTACTTTTCAATCCCAAAAGGAGCTGTTTTAAAATTCTGGTCACTGCCGTAATGTAGAAAACATGGCAGTAATTACTGCACAAAACATCCTGCAAACTTCAACAGCGAGTGCCCAGATAATCTGTTTCAGTTATATTCGTTAGACATTTCTGAAGGTACAAAGGCAACTTTTCTTTTATCCAATGAAGCCTCAGTTCAGCATCAGATCCAAAAGCACATTCTTGGCTAAGGCAGGAGAGATTAAAGGAAACTCACTTTGGGGACTGTTTGATCCATACATTACTCATTTTAGAAATAAGCAATCAAATGCTCAGACATCTCAATCACAAGTTCAGTTATAAGATAAAAATCAGAGATAAATGTAATTTGTAAGACCTGATGCAATTTTGAAGCACAAACGATTGAAACGTGTACCATTTTCTTTGGTTTCCCTCAACATCAACAGTTGCAAAATATTTCCTTTCAAACTTTTTCTGAGATACTTATCAAAATGGAGCAAAATACTATAATATTCGTTAAAGAAAAAATGTACTAGTGTTGAAGAACACAAAATATAAAACCTAGCAATTAAACTAATTTTCTTTGTTTAAACAAGTTTCTTTTTCATATTTCTGTATTCCATATAGACTGTCTATTCCCCATCTTTGGGATATGAAAGTAAACTGGAGCACCCTGAAGAAGGGAGAACATGCAAACTCTACAGACTGCACCAGAGATCATGGTCAAACCCAGATTACTGTTGTACCAGAGCTGATTGTCCGAGGCAGCACGGAGCAGAAGGTGCTATGAGAATCAGAGTCATACAGCACGTAAACAGGCCCTTCCACACAACTCGCCCATGCTGACCAAGATGCCCCATCTAAACTAGTCTCGTATGCCCGCAATTGTGCCATATCCCTGTGATCCTTTCACGTGCTTGTCGAAAAATATTTTAAATGTTGTTATTGTGTCTCTCTCGACAACTTTGTCTGACAGCTCATTGCATATACCCACCACTGTGTGGATAAAGATGCCCCTCGGGTTACTATTTAATCTTTCCCCTTAAACCTATGCTCTCTGGTTCTTGATTCTCCTACCTGTGGACAAAGACTCTACATTCACCCCATCTATTACCCTCATGACTTTATACACCTCTCTAAGATCTCCCCTCCGCCTCCTACGTTCCAATGAATTCAGTCCTAGCCTGCCCAATTTCTCCATGCAGCTCAGTCCAGGTGAGTTTCTCGGGTGAGACTATTCTGGTCAATGTTTATCTGTCAATGAACACCAGTTGGCACCACCAGCAGTGGCTGCCTACCCAACAGTCTGTCTGTCCTTTCTTCTTTTTTGTTATTTTTAGTATGTGTTAAAAAGTATGTTTTAGTGTTCCTTGGTTTGTTTTATGTGGGAGGAGGGGGGGGGGAGTTGGGGGACACTTCTTTTCAATCTCTAACCTCACTGGATATGCAATTCTTTTCCCATATCGTATCTCCGTCCCCATTGCGGCCTAACATCGTGGAGTAGGTGGCCTTTCCTGGAGACCGACAGGCGCTCCAAGCCACGGGGGTCTGCGGGACTTTAACATCGCGGAGCTTGCGATCCCTTTGCTGGGGATCGAAGCTCCAACCGGGCGGCCTATGGACTTTAACATCGTGATGCCCGCAGTTTCTGGTAAGAAGAAGCTAACTTGGGAGCTCCATGCCGCGGAGAGAGTTTCAACCGCCCCGACACGGGAGTTTCAATCACCCCGATGAGGTGCCTTCGATCGTCAGCTGCGAGGGCTTTGATCACCCCGACAGCGGACGGTTTGACTGCCCTGACCACGTGGAACAAAGAGGAAGAAGTTTGAACTGTATTGCCTTCCATCAGTTAGGATGTTTATGTTAACTCTTATGTGGTTGTTTGTCATGTTGCTTTTCACTTAGTATGGCTGTATGGTAACTCAAATTTCTCTGTACCTTAATCGGTGCATGTGACAACACACTGACCTTGAAAGATTCTTACTCTTTTGTATGCACCGCATTTGGTAAAGGTTTTGCAAATACAATATCTTACCTTTAATAATTGATTATGCACAAATTTTAGTCTTTCCTTCGTGGGAAGCAGAAGCGTACATCTTTTAAACAGCAATCCTGAGTAAGCAAAACCAAATGTTAGTTTGTGTAACATGGTGCTGCAGATAGATAAGGTCAATGATGGCAAAATGGACATTGCTAGATCTGGCCCAATCCTTCCTATGGTGTCGTGACCAGAACTGCGTGTAGTGCTACAGCTGAGGTCTGACCAATGTATCATAAAGATGGAGCATAACCTTCCTGTTCCTATACTCGGTGCCCCAAATAATGAAAGCCAGTAACCCATATACCTACCTAACCAAGTTATCTACCAGTGCTGGAACCTTTAAAGATGTTTGACCTTGCACACCAAGATCCTTCTGGTACCAACATCATCTCAACCTTATCTGTCATGGTGTATATCCTAGCCTCATTAGTACTCCCAAATGCATCACTCCAATTTAACAGGGTTAAACTCCATCAGCCATTTCTCAGGCCATTCACCAATACTCTCATAACATTCTGAAGCCTGACTACTCTCCACAGCATCAACAACTCCACCAATCTCTGTCTCATCAATTAACTTACTAATCATACCTCCTACATCCATTTCCAAATCATGCATGTGATAAGATTATTAAATTTGCGGCCACATTAAGCCGAATAGCAAAAATACATTTCAGGAGAACCAGGTAGTATTAGGAAAGTAATGGCATGGCAGGAACTGTTGTCAGGATGAGATAAAATAAAAATTGGGACAATCTCACATCATGCATTAACAGCAGTTAGCCTAACTGGCCAAAAAGCCTTAATGTCTGCTATAAATGTTGCTCAATTGTTTGGCACTCCTTAGCGTAAGAGACAAGTTCCTGCTCTTTAATTGCATTTAATGGCCTTTCTGAGTTTTCCAGATGCATTATTGTTTTTCTATCAGTAATATTTAAAACCAAGGAAGTGGGGAAGCTGCTCAGAATTCTGCTCAGTGAGCTCTACGTGTCAGACTAATTGTGTACATGTCTATTTGTTGAGAGAGATAAGGTGAACTCTGCACTGTTGTCTATTCACTCCCCCAACTATTATCAAAACTCCTGCCCTTTCAACCACATGCATGCATGTCACAGAATGACAACTATTTAAGCACAGGAGGAAACTACTTCTGCCAACTGTGCCTATGTCATGGTTAATATCAGCAATGCACTGTCATGCCATTATGCAGCTTTTCTCCCAACCCTTTCATATTATTCTTTGTCATGTTCCCGTAACATTATAACTAAAACCAGCTTCAATAACCATCTGCACAAAAACATTTAACCTTCAAATATTTTGTTATGAAATAACATTTCTGCTTCATAAAGTACGCCAATGGAACAAAAGGCCAGTGGGTGGCTAATACCCATGGATCAGTACCCTAGCAAATTGATTTTCATGGACAGGCAAATTGGAATCTGCATGAATATTAATTTGTAAGCTTTAAATCATGGCCTTAGGCTCCACTTTGTATGTCTTACTCTCCTTTAGAAAATTACCTAAAGATCTGTAGTGTTCCATTGAAACTGATTTCTTGGAAACATCAGTGGAATGGAAACCCTCCAATAGAAGCCGTCTTATTCCTGAAGAAGTGGCAATATAACCCACAACCTGAGTGCCAACCACCTTTGATGCCATGCTCAGAACACTGATGTCTGTCACTGATAAAAACAGAAGACAAAATAAGGTACCACACCTGATTATTATCAATAACACTTGACTTGGGGACATGGTAGCATAGGTTGGGTTACTTACAATCCAGAGGCCCACACTTAAGATCCACAGACACGAGCTGCGGAATTTACATGAATTAAAAAGATATCAAATAAAAAGCTTGTTCTGAACCAGTAACAGTGAATTCATAACATTGCTTGACTGTCAACAAAAATTTGGTTTATTAATTCTCGTAGAAGGAAATTTGTCTTTGTTCTGGCCTGATCTATGTGGGATTGCATGCCCATGTGGGTTTCTGGCAGCTCCATGGCACACCATTCATTAATGATTTTTTTACATACAGTATTATAGCTTCTATCTCTCTCGTAAATTATTTAAAAATAGACAATAGGCGCAGGAGGAGGCCATTCTGCCCTTCAAGCCAACACCGCCATTCAATGTGATCATGGCTGATCATCCCCAATAAGTACCCCTTTCCTGCCTTGCCTGGATTAATTGTTTTCTTGAGAGTATTTTTACTTTTCCTCCATGAAGCATTTAGCAAATTTGTTATCCGATTTTCTGATGTCATGTCCATCTATTTATCTCCCAGTATATATGCCATGTTGCTGCTACTATTGCTACCTGTGATTGTATCCCTGTTGCCAATCCATTTTTATTTTACTTTCAGGCATCTTGTGGTATATGGTGGTATTTGATTATAAATTGTATGATCATTCAATTTGTTATTTTCTCCTTGCTTTCCAAAACATTTTGTTTACTTCTAAACTCTATTTTTTTCCTGTCTTCTTTTCCCCTGCAATTCATCTGCATCATGAATGGCTCACCTTTATTGCAACACCTCAAATCTTTCAATATTACCATCTCATCCCAGGCAGAGTCCAAATGACAATAATTAACCAGTGAATATGTGTGAATGGAGAGACAACAGGTTTGAAAAACATAAATCTTATTTTCAACAAAATTATCATCCACTTTCAGGGATTTGCAAACTGAGGACGGAGCAATAATTGTACGTGAGACCTTTATATCTCAGTGTCTCAGCACTAAATGATTTTATTTATAAAGATATAGTAAAACACAAATAATACCCCATGCTTATAATTTAGATTTGAGAAAAATATTACAATGGAAACCACTGTTTCACTAACATAATTCGTCACCAATCATTAGCAAGGTAACTACACTCATTGACAGATAAAATAGTTAACCAGAATTGTCTCACCATAGAAACACATCTCGTCTGGTTAGAAATCTCAAGGATCGCAGGCACCATTACTAAGCTGTACTGAGTGGTATCATTGTGAGAAGGATATTGAGAAGGGAAAATTGAAAAAGCATCAATTTGAAGGAAAGCTATTGTATGCAGCATACTGAGGAAATGGGCTCAATAAGATACGCAGCCAGTTGGAGAGATGAGCTATCGTCCGAATATTACTTTTCCTTCACGGACGTGTCATTGTGATCAAACCATCATTTAATATTCATCCTTAAAAATGCCCTTGAACCAGCCTTTTCAACCGATATTTGGACAAATCTAGAGTCAATAGGGGTCAAGGCCACAGGTCTGTCTATTCACTAGTGGATCACGTGGGTGTTCATAATGTTAAGTTGTTTAACGGTCATTCGGAAATGCCATTCACTTTTTTTAGACCAGATTAATGAATGACATTTAAATTCCCTAAAAGGTGTGATGGGATTTGAATTCCTATCTCTGTTATACTAGTGAAAACCTCTGGATTGCTAGTCCAATAATGCAACCAGAGTGCTTCAATGTCTCATGACTTCCACGTGAATCAACATTTTCAGGAGAGACGGAGTGAAAATTACTCAACTAAAGAAATCAATACAAGGAGAAAAAAATGATTTACTTAAAGAATGTACTTATTGTGATATTGTACCTGAAAGGTAACACAACACTTTGTGAAAGATTTCAACTGGTATTAACTGGAAATAGCCGCAGTTATACTGTGTGTGGAAGTTTTCCAGTCTATCACCACCTTTCTTGGATTGTAGATGTCTGCAACTTCTTCTGTATTTTTGATTTGGAATGAGGGTGAAAGCATTTATTCTCAGTGGTGCCTCATCTCTCTCCATAGGTTTCATCTATTATGTGCAAAACAAACAGATTACCTTATTTTACATGTAAAAAAATGCATGCTTCAGACTACTTTCTTTATCTCTTTCCTTTGATTTTGGCTTAAGGCTTTATTGGTGAGAAGCATAATCTAAAGCTGTCCGTCACACCGGTGGTCGTTCTTAACATTCAGCTTTAGAAAAACATTTTAAAGACAATTCAAAGCACAAAATCTGACTAACATGATAGTTTAAACTGTTTGCCAAAGTTAAAATAATGATAATATTTAACGCATTTTTAAAATTGTTTCAGTGTTTGCCGCAAGAACATGCATCTGACAGTAAGTTCCTTTCCACTCCTTGTGATATGGCATACAAACAGCTGAATAGAAGAGTCCTACTATAGGAATAATCTACTAAACTAATACTTATCCACACTTATATTATCCACAAAAGATCAAAGCAATTTGTTTTTTCAGACACAATCCAGTACTTTGTAAGAAGCTGTGAATTATGACCATAATTTACATTATTTACCACAGATATTATTTTTATCCCTTAAGCCCATGACTATTTCAGCACACACATTTTCAGTCCTCGTGAACTAGAGTATATTTTTACCAGATAATTGTGCCATGTGGTAATCGAGCTCAGTAGTCACATTAAAATGCCTGTCATTATAATCTATTAACACAATTTTTCTTATTTTAGTAAACAGTGCGACATGCACTAAAGGCCAATGGGTTTGACTCTTAAAAATCTAATTTTAATAAATCTTCTCCCAAAAGTACAGCTAAGCAAAATATTTATTTTAAAATGCAGAGCTTAACTATTACTACACAACAAAGCAGATTCCCTGTACTGTAACCAGTTTCTAAAAGTTGACCTGAAATAAAGTCCCTGGCCATAATCTTACTTGGGTTTGCTGCTAACCTTCATGGAGTCTTCTTCCTTCTGTTTTTCTGATGATTTCATAAAGACTGCTCAATTGCCCTTGATCTCTCCAAGGTGCCTTTTCAAAATACTTTCAGCTTTCTCTGAAAAGGAAAGCAAATATATACCTTTCAATTTGAAATACTCCTGTCAAGAATACACAAAAGATGTTGAAATGCCCCAGTTTCACATTCTGTTTCAGCATGTTTTGAATCCATAATTCAGATCTACTATCTGATCTACAATCCTTGTTCTCGGCGTACCAGGGCCGACCTCTACCTCCGTTACATCGACGACTGCTTTGGTGTCACCTCCTGCACCCACACACAACTGACTGACTTCATCCATTTCACCACCAACTTCCATCCGGCACTCAAATACACTTGGACCATTTCCGACATTTCTCTACCAGCTCTATTGCAGGTGATACACTCCTGACCGACATCCATAACAAACCAACTGACTCCCACAGCTACCTGGACTACTCTTCCTCCCACCCTGCTTCCTGCAAGGACTCCATCCCCAATTCCCAATTCCTCCGTCTACACCGCATCTGCTCCCAGGATGAGGTGTTCCACACCAGGTCATCACAAATGTCCTCATTCTTCAGAGAACGGGGATTCCCCTTCCCCACTATAGACGAGGCTTGCACCAGGGTCTCCTCCATACCCCGCAACACTGCCCTCTCTCCCCATTCCCCCACTCGCAACATGGGCAGAGTCCCCCTGGTCCTCACCTTTCACCCCACCAGCCGGCACATACAACACATAATCCTCCGCCAGTTTCGCCACCTCCAACGTGACCCCTCCACTCGCCACATCTTCCCATCTCCCCCCCGTCTGCCTTCCGCAAAGACCGCTCCCTCCGCAACTCCCTTGTCAATTCTTCTCTTACCTCCCGCTCCACCCCTTCCCCGGGCACTTTCCCTTGCAACCGCAAGAGATGCTACACTTGTACCTTCACCTCCCCCTTCCACTCCTTTCAGGGACCCAAGCAGTCCTTCCAGGTCCGACAGAGGTTCACCTGCACCTCCTCCAACCTCATCTACTGCATCCGTTGCTCCAGATGCCAGCTGATCTATATCGGTGAGACCAAACGGAGCCTTGGCGATCGTTTCGCCGAACACCTCCGCTCGGTCCGCAATAACTAACCCGACATCCCGGTGGCTCAGCACTTCAACTCCCCCTCCCATTCCGTATCTGACCTCTCTGTCCTGGGCCTCCTCCACGGCCAGAGTGAGCAACACCGCAAGTTGGAGGAACAGCACCTCATATTCCGCTTGGGGAGTCTACATCCTCTGGGCTTAAACATTGAATTTTCTCAATTCTGTTAACCCTTGCTGTCTCCTCCCCTTCCCACCTCTCCCTCAGCCCTTGGGCCCCTGGCATTCCCTCTCTCTCTATCTCTCCCCCACCCAAGTCGCACTAGCTTCATTTTCACACTACAAACAGCATACAATGGCCTGTTTCCTTTATCATCGATACTTTTTTGCATATCTTTCATTCATTGTTCTTTATCTCTCCACATCACCGTCTATATCTCTCGTTTCCCTGATCCCTAACCAGTCTGAAGAAGGGTCTCGACCCGAAACGTCGCCTATCTCCTTCGCTCCTTAGATGCTGCTGCACCCGCTGAGTTTCTCCAGCCTTTTGTGTATCCTAAGATCTACTATGCTAGTTAGCTAATTCTAACTGAGGTCCAAAATTAACTGAGGTAATTAACCAACCAGCGCAACTTTTGTGATCCCAATCGTCTGCATTTCTGACTTATGGAAAGTTTGGGTGACTGACAGTTCTCGCAAAAGGCTTAAAAGACACGTTGCAATAAAGGCCGTTATAAAACCACAATTTAACTGCATCCTACAGTTATCCTTCTTTGTTCTTTCCAAACAAAGGTGATCTTGTCAAAATATTTGTTGAATAGCTTAATTCTTCCAAGGAATAAATTCATCAAAGCTTTAACCAAACTTGGATCTACAGTTTATAGGCATAGCTGTAATTTTGCTCACACTCGAATAAAGCTTAAACACTTTTATTCCAATTATTGGGCAGCTCACTTCTTCAAAAATAAATCTATGGCTCAAGAAGTCCTTATTCTTTGTAGTCATTTAGTACAAGAACAATGTTCTGATACAACATGTCTTTGTGATCATAAAGCCTTATGACATATAGGGCACTGGTCAAAATTAGATCTGCATTGGTATTAGTTTATTATTGCCATGTGTACCAAGATACAGTGGATCTGTCTCCTGGTAATACAACCCAAATTCCCATTCCTTCTCTCCAGAGATGCTGCCTATCCCACTGAATTACTCCAGCATTTTGTGTCTATCTTCAGTGTAAACCAGTATCTGCGGTTCCTTCCCGCACATTTTGTCTGCAGCCAAAACTGGATCAGGATTCAGAGCACCAAAGGTGAGGAACATAGGTACATCTGCAACTGAAGCCAAGTGAGCACTAGTATATTTCTTGCTCATCACAACTTATTACATTATTGTGTAATTTGTAAAAAAATAATAATTATGTGTGTTTGGGTATGAATAGGAAGAAAATCCAATAGTCCAGCAATCTGCTAATCTAGCACCACCAACATTCTGAGGGTGTCAGATAATTTGTTTTTTTGAATTCACTCTGCAAGAAAATCTTTTACTCTGGCTTATTTCGTCAATCACATTGATTCTGTTACTGGGCCCACTGTCAATGAGTCAATTTCTCTCAGTTTACATCCTCTAAATAATAAATACCACTATCTGATCCCTGACAACCTCCTCAATTCCAAGTAAAACATATTGCTGGAATAACTCAGCGGGTCAGGCAGCATTTCTGGAGAACATGGGATTGGTGAGGTTTTGGGTCGGGACCCTTTCTTCAGACCGCTGAGTTAGTCCAGCCCTTTGCGCCTACTTTTGTACACCAGCATCTGCAATTCCTTCTTTCTCCTCTTTCCAAGGAGCACAACTCCAATTTTTCCAGTCTACCAATGTACCTCAAGTCCCTCATTCCCATAATTTCAGTGAATCTCTATAGGGTGGCACAGATGGTAGAGTTGCTGCCTCATAGCAAGAGACACAGGTTTTATCCCGACCTCGGGTGCTGTCTGGGAGGATTCTGCAAGTTCTCTTTGTGACGGCATGGGTTCCTCCCACATTCCAGATTAGTTGGCCTCTATAAATTAAATTGCCCCTAATGTGTAGGGAGTGGATGATTCAACAGGATAACATAGAACTAGTGTGAATGGGTGAGCAATGGTCGGCTTGGACCCAATGGGCCCGTTTCAATGTTGTGTCATTAAACCAATCTCTTATGCATCTTTTGCAAAGCGATGGACACTTAAAATTTTAAAGCTAGAGGGGAAAATGGAAGAGAGATGGAAATAAAGTGATTGATCTAATATGTCGTTAAGTTTTGGACTGATGTTTCCTGAAATCTTTGGTGCAGAAGCTGGGTGGTGAAGCATTGAACCACAATAACCAAGCAGAAGAACTGGCTTTAGCCTATAAAACCCAAAACGTCCGAAGCATTCTTTCTCTCTCTCCACAGACGCTGCTTGACCTGCTGAGTAATTCCAGCATTTTTGGCCGGTTTTCCCCCCCCCCCCCCCCCCCCAAGGGCTTTAAGCAGCTGCAGTTTGATAGATATTTCCACCAGATTGACCTGCCGCCTCTCAGGACTTTGCTGCAAGGAATTGCATTGACTTTTAAAGGTTGGTTCAAGCCAAGTCTCCCTCACCAACCCATTTCCGCAGGGTGCATGCAGCCTGGCACCAGCACAACACCCCTTCTGACAGAAAGAATAGTTCCAACAGCTTGGGTTCTGGTTTTTTTTTAAGTGATTTGCCGGCTTTTGACGGAAAAATAAGTCTTCATTGTACTTTTTCCTCCACAATTGTGTTGTTTTCACTCCTCACCTCCTTGGTTGGCGAGCGAGATATAGAGCAGCCACCTTGTCCTGTGTAGCTTTTAGTGTTGGTGCCTCCAGGCAGACTGATTCTTTGGCTTAGAGTTAATAGGTAGGTGATGTTTGAGCCAAAGATACTAGAGGAGTTGTTTGTTTGGAGCCGCAGCGCCGCCTCGCGCCTTCGCGCCCGCCCGCGCGAACAACTCGCCGCCGCCGCGCTCCCGCCCAAACTAGCCCGTCAATCACCGTGGGGCAGGACCTTTCCGCGCTGTGATTGGCCGACCCTGATAGAGCGCGGGTCTGTGACGTGCCCCGGCGACCTGTGATTGGTCGAACCTAACATAGGGCGGGACTTTGCCCAGCATCGGCGCGCTGTGATTGGGCAATCCTGACGTAGGGCGTGTCTTAGCCGTGCCCTGGAGCGCTGTGATTGGTCGACCCTGACGTAGGGCGTGTCTTAGCCGTGCCCTGGAGCGCTGTGATTGGTCGACCCTGACGTAGGGCGTGTCTTAGCCGTGCCCTGGAGCGCTGTGATTACTCGATCCTGACGTAGGGCGGGACTTTGCCGAGCCCCGGCGACTTGTGATTGGTCGACCCGGACGTACAACGACTACAAGTACCAGAAGGCGACGCGCGCAATGCGCAGGCGCAATGGGCGCTCCCCTGTCAACGTGGCGGTTCGCAGCCAATGGGAAACCCGGGGAAGCTCGACCAATGGCAGGAGCCGTGACAAACGCGCTCGCCCAACGAGCGGGGAGAAAAGCCGGCGCTGATTGGAGGAGTTTACAATCCTCTCTCCGGCCGCAGTGAGTATTTATTCAGGGTCCAGGGCATGATTATTGCAGCTTCTTATCACACTGATTGATAACCCCACTGGTAAGGCTAATCGTTTACTCTACTTTGATTTTTTGTGTGTTGTAGTAAAAATATTTCAACATTTATTACCCCAAACCTTGGAGTTTCAATTTAATTTGTGCAAAAAAAGTTGACTTCTAAAGTTTGTACATAACTCCCTTTCAGACTTTTATTGATCAGAATAATTATTATGCTTTGGTGCCTCTCACTGTATCAAATTAATTAATTCGATAAAGAGATGTCAAGAGTTTTGTTTTGTAAACTGATAAAAGCTTCAGCACAATTCGATATTATTTAAAACTTGTAAGGTGTAAAATGACAGTTTTGGGGGTGATTTAAAAAGCTAACTGGAGAGCTCTGGGAGAATTTTTAAATAATTACTGAAGATCGTGACGGATCTGTGATATCAAAATAGAGCTGAGAATCTATAAATGCCGCTAAGATGGTAGTGGAAAGGTTCTATTTTGTATTGCATATTCTGAACTTTGATTTTAGTAAATGAATATGGCATATTTAAGCACTAACTGCAGAGCTGATCAACCGGTTCTTGGGAACAGTTATACTTCTTTACGCTGGCAACAATTATCTGGCATTAAATTTGATGAATACTTTTTGATTTGAGTAGGGTAGAATAATTTTATCTTACACATTAATAATGCTAAATATATCAATGTAGTAAACTTCCAAGATGATTTTATGTTAAAGGGAAATCTTACAGTCTTAACGTGGAGTAGTGTAATAAGATGTATGTAGAAATGAACTGCAGACAGACACAAAATGCTGGAGTAACTCAGCGGGACAGGCAGCATCTCTGGAGAGAAGGAAAGGGTGAGGTTTTGGGTCCAGATCCTTACTCCTTCTCTCCTGAGATGCTTTCCATCCTGCTGAGTTACTCAAGTAATGGGATATCTGTTAATTAATCTTGAGGGGAGTGTGATCTACTACTTCAGCTTTTGCAGCATGTTCTCTGTCCCATAAATAATAAATTAATTGTTAATTCCTCAATATTACCTGCAATGGATTTAATTACATTTGCATGCCATGCTGTTTAAAATTTATATTCTACTGACATTTAATTCTTTTATCACTTTGGGAGGGGATTGTTTATCTGAAATAGTAATAACAGTACACAGATTTAATTGTTAGTCCTGCAATAAAGTTTTGTAATAAAAGGGAAAAGCTTTACGCTACAGTCAAAAAGGCCACGTATGTGGAAGAAGACTGAGGTTTCCTGTGCAAGCCGTAACCTGAAATGCAATGCCTGGTAGTAACATTACAAAAATAATCATTTGTATTTAGTGCCCTTAGTTTTGGAAATGTCCTGTGGTGGTTCAAGGGAGAGTTCTTGATTGAATACATTGACAATTGGTTAAAGCAGCATTAGTGGGACAAAGAACAAGGTGGCTGTGACTGATTTCACACCGGGCTGTTGAGATTGAGGGAGTTTGTGCTGGGTTTTTTGCCTACCCAGGGCTCTCAGTCCCTGTGTCTGTACGTGTCTAAACGTGTGTGTGCTTCCTGCAGTTGATGATGAGGCGGCGGAGCCTGCTGGGGTTGCTGGCCCTTTGTGCCTCCGTGGCATTCTGCAAACCCACCTCGGAGAAGAAGGAGCGCGTGCACCATTCCAAGGACCTGGATGAGCGGGATCCAAAGGACCAGAACGGCTTCCAGTTCGATCATGAGGCCTTCATGGGGAGAGATGGTGCAAAGACCTTCGACCAACTCACTCCGGAGGAGAGCAAAGAGAGGCTGGGGTAGGCACAATGTCAATGCTAATGCTCCCCCTGATCTCAGCCTTGAATATCAGCTACACTCACCTAAACTGCCCCCCACCCTGTTGGTCCAGTGCTCCCCCTAAACTGTCCCCCACCCTGGTGGTCCAGTGCTCCCCCTAAACTGTCCCCAATGTGACAGAAGATAGACACAAATAGCTGGAGTAACTCAGCGGGTCAGGCAGCATCGCTGGAGAGAAGGAATGGGTGACGTTTCGGGTCGAGACCCTTCTTCAGACTGAGAGTCGGGGAAAAGGGGACACGGAGATAAGGAAGGGTAAGGAGTGAAAACAAGGCCTCAAAAGTGATGGGATCAAGGACAGCCCTGGTGCACCCCCTATTTTGTCTCCCCTTACCCCTCCCTACCACACTGTCCTTGTGTACCCCTCCATTGCCCCTCATCCCCTTCACAATGACCCCCCCTATTCGCTATGCTGACATCAGCCAGCATTACACTAGCTAGCTGCCAAGTTGTCCCTGTTCTCTCGACCTTAATAGTTGTTGATAACATCTGTCTGTTTTATTGAAAGGCCGTTTTATTTAACCGTTAGGCGATGGAGCTCCTGATAAACCTCTGCCCATTTGCGATGTTTCAGTGAACAATCCTTTACCGTTGGCATTTCCACACCACTAAACATTGCAGCTTCAATTTAATAATAATTTGACTTAAAATGTTGGCACTTTTCAATCCTTTAAACATTGTGCCTTCAACTTAATAATAATTTTAATTTAACTTAAAAGTTTTGAGACTTCCCAGGCCACTAGACGTTCCAACTACGAGCTGAATTCCTGATGCAATCTCTGACGGCGGGGATCTTGGTTTGTGTTTTCCGCGACAAGCTGGGAGTTTGGAATCTTTCTGAAGTTGTGCTGTTTTGCTTTGTGCCTGGGATTGAAGACTCCAGCCTCTGTTTCCCGTCCCACCCCCCACCACAGTTCCCTGACATGGCCGGCTGCTTCCTGAGCTGAGGTGGCAATGAGAGGGTTCCCTTCCCCACCCCCACACCGGACCGACTTGTCAATAGCAGCCTCACACGTGGCAGTGAACTGAGCCACTTCCACCCACCCACCCACCCAGCCGGCGATCCAACGGGCAAGCCCCGACCAGTAATCGGTTACATATTTCCCCAAACCATTAAGCTGCTTCCAATGATGACTCTGCACACCCTTGATTACCCAGAGGCAGTTTGTAAAATCCTGCTGTTAGGGAACTGGGGGGGGGGGGGGGGGGGCAGCTTTTCAAGAGTGTTTAATATAGATACGAGGAACTACAGAGGCCGGTTTACAAAACAAGACACAGAGTGCTGGAGTAATTCAGCGGGTCAGGCAGCATCTGCGGAGAACATGGATAGGTGACGTTTCACAGAGTGCTGGAGTAATTCAGCGGGTCAGGCAGCATCTGCGGAGAACATGGATAGGTGACGTTTCACAGAGTGCTGGAGTAACTCAGCGGGTCAGGCAGCATCTGTGGAGAACATGGATAGATTACTTCTTGAGCCTCAAGAAGTTCCTCCAGGATATTGTTCTCCCAGGATATTGCCTGACCCACTGAGTTACTGCAACACTTTGTGCAGCAAGGAACTGCAGACGCTGGTTTAAACTGAAGATAGACACCAAATCCTGGAGTAACTCAGTGGATCAGGCAGCATCTCTGGAGAGAAGGAATGGGTGGCGTTTCGGGTCGAGACCCTTGTTCAGACTGCAAAAAGTCTGAAGGGGAGTTTTGACCCGTAAGGTCACCCATTCCTTCTCTCCAGAGATGCTGCCTGACCCGCTGAGTTACTCCAGCACTGTGTGCCTGCAATTCCTTGTTTCTACTCTTGCACCAGGTCTCTGGAGCTGCGAGGCTGTGGACCTGATCCTCGTGTCCTTTGCTCCCTCCACTCACCTTCTGCCCGTCTTGTTCGTTCTCTCACGCCACACCCACCAGGAAAATCGTGGACCGCATTGACCATGACCAGGACGGCCTGGTGACTGCGGACGAGCTGACCGCGTGGATCAAGCGGGCACAGAACCGGTACATCGACGACAATGTCAAGAAGCATTGGAAC
This sequence comes from Raja brachyura, assembly GCA_963514005.1. Next base: position 868,579 of record OY740817.1, read on the forward strand.
GAATACGACGTCAACCGGGACGGCGAAATATCGTGGGAGGAGTACAGGAACGCCACGTATGGGTTCCACGTGGGTACGGAGACACGGCAGATACACCTTCCCACCCCCCACCCCCCTCCGTCCCGGGATCCCCTAGGCGTAGCCTCCAAATCACAGCCAGTATCATCAAATACCCACTACACCCTGGCCACACGCGCCTCGCACTGCTACTGACAAAACGGCCAAGTCACTGGGTATTTTTAAAGTGGAGATAGACAGGTTCCTGATTAGTTTCCATCACTCATGCAGGAGTTTGAGAACTGTAACGTCCAGGTTCAAGAACAGCTTCTACCCAACAACCACAAGGCTCTTGAGCACAGCTCCAGCTCGGCACCAAACCTCCACGGTCTCTGCTGCTCGTGTTGGGGAGTTAACAATGTTGGGTTGCTCTGTGTACCCTGGTGTTTTGCAATAACATGGTCTAGTTTATGGGAATGGCCAAATCATTTATTTTTGTTATTATCACGTTTAGGGTTTGCAGGTTAATTGCCCCTCTGTAAATTGCCCCCTAGTGTGTAGGGAGTGGATGAGAAAGTGAGCTAACATTGAAACTGGTGTGAACAGCTGATCGATGGTTGAAATGGGCTCGATGGGCCGAAGGGACTGTTTTCAAGCTGTGTCTCTAATCTAAAACTAGCGTCCCTACAAGGTTGCAGCCCAAAGGGCAGGCCACGGGTAGAGCTGCTGCCTCACAGTGCCAGAGACACGGGTTCGATCCCAACCTTGGGTGCTGTCTGTGTGGAGTTTGCAAGTTCTCCCTGTGACCGCGTGGGCTTCCTCCGGGTGCCCCCTAGTGTGTAGGGAGTGGATGAGAAAGTGGGATAACATGGAATGAGTGTGAACGGGTGATTGCTGGTCTGCGTGGACTCGATGGGCCAAAGGGCCTGTTTCCGTGCTCTGTCTCTAATCTAAACTGGCCACTGTAGGTTGTCGCAGGTGCACAGGTGAGTGGTAAACCCACGAGGAGTTAATGAGAACAAGGGGGAAATGGAATGGGATTCGTCACAATGGACGCTTCATGGTTGGTGAAGACTCAATGAGCCAAAGCCTTATGACTCCATTACTGTAAATAACAATCTAATTGTTCCTGTCCTTACGCAGTGCAAATGCCAAAAAAAACTTGCAGAACAGTACAGCACAGGAACAGGCCCTTCAGCCCACAATGTCCATGCCGAACACAATGCCGTCTTCCTGCAGATGATGCACACCCCTGGCAGTGTTCCAGGCCACCACCACCCTCTGTGTAAAACAAAAAAGATGCCTTGGGTTGCTGGAGTGGCTGCAGGGGGGGGCAGTCTATGCCTCGGGCTCACACAGGGGGGGGGGGGGGGGGGGGAGTCGAAATACTCGCTATGTCCAGAGCCAGCCCTCGCTCCTTGTGCTGCACAGCACAACACTGTCCCCTTGTGGCATGCATCCGCAAATGCAGCTGGTTCCATTTCAATTTGTATTGGGATATGATTTTTAAATCGGGTGTTCATTTATTTTATTTTTTTTAAATACAAAGTGCTGGTGTAACTCAGCGGGTCAGGCAGCATCTGTGCAGAACATGGATAGGTGACGTTTTGGGTCGGTGCCCTTCATTTGCCTATCCGTGTTCTCCAGCCATGATTACATTGAATGTCGGTGCTGGCTCGAAGGGCCGAATGGCCTACTCCTGCACCTAGTGTCTATGCCTGATCCACAGTCACTCTGGCACTTTTTTCTTTTTTGTTAAACCAGCATCTGCAGTTTTGTTCACCTTTTTTAAAGCCATTTTGCAATGCCTGCCCTTCCTCATGCTGGAAGCTGCCCAGTTATTTACACTTCCTCATCTCCCCGACTTCCAGCCGAGCTTTAATCTTTCACGATGAACGATGCAATCTTTTATTGCTGCTGTTGAACTCCCTGTAATAATTTTTCACAAGTTGCGTTCCTTCCTGTCATAGGGTCACAAGTGATAGGAGTATATTAGGCCATTCGGCCCATCGAGTCTACTCCACCATTCAATCATGGCTGATGTATCTCTGCCTCCTAACCCCATTCTCTGCCTTCTCCCCATAACCATTGACACACGTACTAATCAAGACTCTGTCTATCTCTGCCGTAAAAAAAAATCCTCTGCACGGCGATCCCTTGCCGTCATTGGGACGTGTCCTCTCTCCACGAGGGATTGAGGCCACTGGGCCGATTTAAATTAGTTTTAGAAGCAGATGGCACAGAAACGGGCCCTTTGGTCCAACACGCCCATGCTGATCTAGATGCCCCATATAAGCAAGTCCCTCTCCATGTACCCGGATAGTTTCCTATCCATGTACCCCGTCTAAGTGTCTTTTAGATGAGGAAAAACTTTTTCACACAGAGGGCAGTGGAGGCTGGTTCTCTGGATGCTTTCAAGAGAGAGTTAGAACTCTTAGGGATAGTGGAGCTAAGGGATATGGGGAGAAGGCAGGAACGGGGTACTGATTGTGGATGGCCACATTGAATGGCGGTGCTGGCTCTAAGGGCCGAATGGCCTACTCCTGAATCTTTCTCTTCTGGCCTTAAACCGATGGACTCCGTTTCTTGATTCCCCTCCCGTGGGTAACTGACTCCGTGCATTCACCCTGTCAATCCCCCTCATGATCAAGTACACCTTGGTAAGATCAGCCCTCATCCTCCTGCGCTCCATGGAATAAAGTCCTGGGTTGAGGGTCCCAGTCAGATCCTCACCTCCCCCCCCCCCCCCCCCCCCCTTCTGGGCTTAACGTCCCATTTCTCTCCCCCCCCCCCCCCCCCCCTCCCCAGATGAGGCGTTCAGTGACGTGAGCAATGATGAGGATAAGGCCAGCTACAGGAAGATGCTGAGACGGGACGTGCGGAGGTTCGAGAAGGCGGACAAGGACGGGAACAAGGTGGCCACACGGGAGGAGTTCACGGCCTTCCTGCACCCAGAGGAGTTCGACTACATGAAGCCCATCGTTGTTCTGGTAACGGCCAGTGGGAGGCACTAGAGGTTTAATGGGAACCCGAAGGGCAACTTTTTCACACAAAGGGGCAGTGGGTGTATGGAAGGAACTGCCGGAGGAGGTAGTTGAGGCTGGGATTATCACAATGTTTTAGAAACAGTTAGACGGGTATATGGATAGGACGGGTTTGGACGGATACAGGCCAAATTCAGGTGGGACTTGTGTAGATGGGGCATGTTGGTCGGCTGGAGATTTAAAATCAACTCTGAACAGCGTATCTCTGCAAACCCTATAAGATAGAGAATCTTAGAGATAGCGGAGTCAGGGGATATGGGGAGAAGACATGAACGGGGTACTGATTGGGGATGATCAGCCATGATCACATTGAATGACGGTGCTAGCTTGAAGGGCCGAATGGCCTACTCCTGCACCTATTGTGTTTTGAGTGACGGGAGTTTAACCTCTCCTCCCCCTCCCACCCACCCACAGGAAACCATTGAGGACATTGACAAGGACGGGGATGGCATGGTGGATGAGAAGGAGTATGTCGGTAAGGCTGTCGGTGAATGTAATTTTGGACCTGATTAAGACATTTTGGTGAATTAAGTCTTGTACAATGTGACTGACAACGGGAAAATTTCCAGCAAATGACCGGTGTTTCTAATTGAAGTAAGAGTGGCATTGTGCCCTTGTTGGTACATATGATCATTACACACTCGATACCTGTAAAGGGTGAAGATAAACCTTTGACCTAGTTGATGTCTGTTAGCTCTGCCTTCCATCCATGTCCCTCCCTCTCGCTTCACATTCCTCCTTGCACCTCTCCTACTCCGACCCTTTACTCCCCTTTTCCCCTCTAGCCCTTGTCCACTCACCTGACCCCCTATACCTGTATCCACCTCCCCCTCATACAGCAATCAACCATTGTAGGTTTCCCTGATCATCGACTGCTGAAGAAGGGTCTCGACTCGAAACGTCACCTATTCCTTCGCTCCATAGATGCTGCCTCACCCGCTGAGTTTCTCCAGCATTTTTGTCCACCTTCGATTGTTCCATCATCTGAGGTTCCTTCTTAAACAACAGACTTGCATGTTCTTTGTCCCCTTCCAAATCTCTTTTCCCTCAGTCTGAAGAAGGGTCTTGAACGGTGTCAGGGTTTATGAGGAATGGGTTCGGAGGGAGAGATTGAATGGTGGAGTTGACTTGATCTAATGGCCTAATTCTGCTTGTATCACTTAAGACAGGGGTCAGCAACCTACGGCCCCCGGGCTGAATGTGGCCCGTAACCCAAAACCATCCGGCCCACAGGCGGGTTTTATTTTCCTGTAATCACCGGGTGGCGGGCTCTGGCCGTACCGCATCCTGCGGAAAGCCGTTGGCACGGCCACGCACCTTCTGTGAACACGTTAACGAAAGAACTGCAGATGCTGGAAAAATGGAAGGTAGACAAAAATGCTGGCGAAACTCAGCGGGTGAGACATGCAAGGATTGCACGAGGCTGCCTCACCCGCTGAGTTTCTCCAGCATTTTTGTCGACCTTCTGTGAACACGCGATTTGATGCCTGCCATCCGGGGCGGGATCCATGTGTACACATGATAGATGTGGCCCGCCATCCGCTCACAGACCTGCGACCCGACCCCTACACAGAACAAAGTTGCCCACCATTGACTTAAGACCTTGCGACCGGAAACATCAGCCATTCCTTCTCTCCAGAGATGCTGCCTGACCCGCTGAGTTACTCCAGCACTCTGTGAAACGTCACCTATCCATGTTCTCCAGAGATGCTGCCTGTCCCACTGAGTTACTCCAGCACTCTGTGAAACGTCACCTATCCATGTTCTCCACAGATGCTGCCTGTCCCACTGAGTTACTCCAACACTCTGTGAAACGTCACCTATCCATGTTCTCCACAGATGCTGCCTGTCCCACTGAGTTACTCCAGCACTCTGTGAAACGTCACCTATCCATGTTCTCCAGAGATGCTGCCTGTCCCACTGAGTTACTCCAACACTCTGTGTCTCTCCACACATCACTGTTGTGCAACTGCCATTGTTGTTTGGGAACACATTGACTATGACCCACCCTCCAACAGGTGACATGTACACTCCGGAGGAGGGTGAGCCCGAACCAGACTGGGTGAAGAATGAGCAGGAACAGTTCAGACAGTTCCGAGACCTGAACAAGGATGGGAAGATGGACATGAAGGAGGTGGAGCGTTGGATCCTGCCTGGCGACTATGACCACGCCATGGCAGAGGCCAAGCACCTGATCCACGAGTCCGATAAAGACGAGGTTGGTCTTCACAGTCGTCACTCCCCCCCCCCCCCCCCCCCCACCTGCTTTATGTAACTTTATGCACTGACTTCCTGTCGCTACTGTGCGTGTGTGCTGCCCAATCTGCTCCCCTGTGCCTCAGTGTTGCCTCCTCCACTACCCCCGCCACCTCTGAGTCTATGTCCAAAAATAAGTTGCCCTGCACATCTATTTATTAAACTTTGCCCCGCTCACCTTAAAACTCTGCCCTCTAGTCTTTCACACTTCCACCCAGGGACAAAGTTGTGACTCTATCTATGCCTCTTATATACTTCTAGCATGTCGGCCCATGAACAATCCGACCTTTCCCTGTAGCTGAAGCACGCTTCCTACGTCTAGTCAGAATTATTCACATACAAGGAATTTGCCTTGGTGCTCCGCCTGCAAGTGACAACATGACATAGTGACAATTAGGAATTACAAATTAAACATTAATAGAAGGATTAGCAAAGGTAGAAAGGGGGGGCTTTGTTTCAGATAGGCAGTGTTGCCCCTCTTGCAGTGAGGACCCAACTCTGCCATCCATATTGTTATTTTTACTGCAGCGATTTACTGTGCCTCGTTGTCATCTTCCCCTCGGCTAACAATGATCCCTGAACTCCATCCCCTTTGATGTCTTGTTTTCACACCTCACCCATCACATCTGTCTCCCTCTCTTATGACTCTCAGTTGAAGAAGGGTCTTGACCCAAAGTGTCACCAAATCCTTCTCACCTGGAGATGCTGCCTGTCCCGCTGAGTTACTCCAGCATTTTGAGTTCCACAGATTAACCACCCTTTGACTAAAGAAATTCCTCCTCACCTCCTTTCTAAAAGAGCGCCCTTTAATTCTGAGGCTATGACCTCTGTTCTTAGACTCTCCCACCAGTGGAAACATCCTCTCCACATCCACTCTATCCAGGCCTTTCATTATTCTGTCAGTTTCAATGAGGGTCCCCCCCTCAATCTTCTAAACTCCAGTGAGTACAGGCCCAGTGCTGTCAAACGCTCATCATCTGCTAACCCACTCAATACTGGGGTCATTCTTGTAAACCTCTTTTGGATCCTCTCCAGAGCCAGCACATCTTTGCTCAGATGATGCGGCCTGACCAGCACCTTGTAGAGCCTCAGCATTACATCTCTGTTTTTGTATTCCAATCCTCTTGATATAAATGCTAGCATGAATTTGCCTTCCTTACTACTGATTCGACTTGCAAATTAACTTTTTGGAAATTCTGCGCCAGCACTCCCACATTCTTTTCCACTTGCGATTTCTGGATTGTCTCTCCATTTAGAAAATAATCTAGGCGCTTATTCCCCGTGTACCACAATGCAGGACTGCACGCTTTGCTACACTGAGTTTCATCTGCTCCCACTAACCTGGTCTTGTCTTGCGCTGTGTGTTCACAGGACAGTAAACTGACAAAGCAGGAGATTGTAAACAACTGGAATATGTTTGTTGGCAGCCAAGTGACCAATTATGGGGAGGACCTGACCCGAAAACACGACGAACTCTGAGTCGCAAATCAATATTTCCAATCAATCAGTCGATCGGCACCGATCCACAGAAATGGCATCAAAACAGTTTGTTTCTTGCTAACCCAGGGCGCGATTAATTTGAAATGTGATCAGAAACATTAATTGTGTTCAATTGTTCTATTTCCTCTTTGACCGACTGAGTTTCCGTTAAATGCCCCCTCCATCCTGCAGTGGGTGGGGCTCCAAGCCCTGGTGATGCTTTAGACCGACTCCCCTCTGACCCAAGGAGCGGGCCCAGGCATGGATCCTCATCTCACCAGCAGAGACGTTGTAACTGGGTTAATTCATTTCAGATTTTGGCTTTCTCCATGAGTTCCCCACAGTTTGTGTGGGATTCATTGCAATTGCCTGGCTGGCTGGAGATTTTTATTTTTTACCCCAACTTCCATCCTCTATAAATGTTTGTGATGTTAATTTTGGGATGGTTATTGGCTCATCAGCAGATGGGCTGACGTCTGTCACTGCTTGTGCATGATCCTGGACTGCATGGGAACTTGTATCTCTACACCGGTGGATGAAGTGCCTCTGACGTCAGACTCCACTGTTGCGAGCCGCAGCCGAGCCCCATCCCCAGCCACTGTGCCCGCCTGTGTGAAGCAGGAGGAGGGAGGATGTACATCAAGCTGACTGGTGGTACAGTCGCTAGGCTCGGACCTCCATCAGAGTCCAGATTCAACTTGCTGTTCTGACAAACTGAGCAGAAGTTTAAAATTGGAGAGTCTTTCCCACAACGTTTACTGGAGTTGGGATCGATATTGGCCCTGATACCGTGCCAAGTTCTTGCATTCCGCTCCTTTATTCCCACCAGTGACAGGCTCTTAGTGCCGTTAATTACATTACTCCCGCTCATGACCTGCATCAGGACAGAATCTGTCATTGACATTAACCCATTGCAACAAATGGAACCAAGGGTTCAGATTATTGGTTAATCCATGACTTGCAGCCCCTGCTCAAACTATTGTGACCAGCTGTTGCGATATATTACTGATAATCGCCTGTGAATGAGTTTTGTTTGTGTTTTGTTTGGACTGTTGCGATTGTTTTTAAGTGAGTATGTGGCTTCTGCCCCGCAGTCCGTGTCTAACCAACCCTTACTTCCCCGCCAGGATGGCACTCTCTCAAAGGAGGAATTCCTGGAGAACTACAACAGGTTCGTAGGAAGTGCCGTCACCAATTACGGAGAGCTGATGGACCATCACGATGAGTTTTAGTCACCACGCGGTCTCTCCGAAATTGCACTCTGTTCTGCATCCGCCATTGCTTTTTGTAAAAGATTTATAAGGGATGGGGTGCTTAATTTGGCTGTGTGTATAAATGTAATTTGTTTCTTTCAAGGGAGAGGGCTTGATTGTTCTTGACCCCTGTGCTAGAATGTATTCTACGCTGGAATCTTTAGGGCCCAATTCCTCACCTCTCCCCCCTTGCAGTTCTGAACCAGATTCATGAGTTGAATGTTTGGAAGGTCTCTTGCAGGGAATCCCATATTCTTCTGTCTGATTTAGGGCTCAAAGTGCAGTATTGGCATTGGGTGAGTGTGGAGTGTGCAAACCAAATATCATGAGGGTGTAGCCAATACAAACTGTGCTAGGACAAGCAAGATGCCCAATGAAACGATGAATCCAATCTAAAACTCTCCAGGCAAGGTGAGGAATTGGGCCCCAACCATGTGTACAATGAAGTTCTCCCATCCCCATCACTGATGGTGTTCTCAAGCAGAGCTTGCTGATTCAGTATTCAAGAGCAGTGTGATCCAGCTGACCAGTATGACCACTCCCTGCCCTTCCACTTGACCATTAGTCAACTCAAGCCTGTGGTAATGAGCTTGGAGAAATAGATGTAGCATCCCAACCTGAACCTGTCATCACTTCCTCTCTCAACTGCCTGTCCAAAGGGTTTATCGTCTCTCCACCTGCCCTGCTCTCCACAGATGCTGCCCGACCTGCTGAATTACTCCAGCACTCTGTGAAACGTCACCTCTCCATGTTCTCCACAGATGCTGCCTGACCCGCTGAATTACTCCAGCACTCTGTGTCTGCTCTTCACTATTGGTCTGGCTCGGGTCACCAAAGGGCTTCCAAGCCAACCACTGCAGTTTACATCGGTTACTGTGATGTCTCCAGAGCCTACTGCGCCCTCCGGCACCAGACTCGCAGCTAACCAGGCAGCAGGAGTGGGCTCCTTCATCCCTTCCGCTTGCCCAAAGCTGAACTGAACGTAGTCTTTGCTCCTCGTCGATCACAAATCACAGCAGCTGTGTTTGTGGATGGACCACTCCAGCCTCCATCCACACCTCGGGTTCTATCTGTGTGCAGTTTACACATTCTCCCTACAATTGCATGGGCTCACTTCTCTTCCCCTCCACACCCCCCCCACCCCCAATATTCTAAAGGCGTGGGACGGTCAGTATTTTTCTCTAGTGTGGTGAGTGAATGGTCAAAACCGATGGGGTTTAATTTGCTAACTACCTGCTGCCATTGCCTTGTAAACCAGGGGTAGTAATTAGTCAATGCAGGCCTTGGCAGTAATGTCCTCGGCCACAGATAGACACAAAGAACTGGAGTAACTCAGCGGGACAGACAGCATCTCTGGAGACAAGGAATGGGCGATGTTTCGGGTCGAGACTGTCACCCATTCCTTCTCTCGAGATGTTGCATGTCCTGCTGAGTTACTCCAGCTTTTTTTGTCCATATTCAGTTTAAACCGGCATCTGCAGTTCCTTCCTACACAATGCCCTCAGCCACACTGGCTGGTCCCGAGCTAGCTTGCACACGGCTAACCCTTATTTGTCAAAGTCTCAGGTGTTACCCACTCACTCCACACTAGTTAGTCCTACCAGTCCCAATGCTGTGTTATAGGCACAGGCAAGGCCATTCAGCCTTTAGAGTCAGTGCAATCCCAGCAGATCCAATCTTGTCCCACTATCCTATAAACTGTCCTCCCAGCCCTGAATTGTTCCCACAATTCCATCTAAAGTCAGTTTTTCCCTCAGTCCCATTGTACCAAAGTGTTGGAATGAGACACTGTATCCCAACACCACTCTGCATCTCCCCTCTCCCAGCCTCCTGACCCTGCTCACTAACCCTTTGCTCCAAAGAGAAGAGGAATTGGCTGTTTAGTCAACAACTCGCTTACGGCAAGAATAAACAGGCCATTCAGCCCACCACGTCATTGCTGACCAATAGGCATCCACCCATAGAAATCCCATCTTTCAGCACTTGCCCATAGACTATTCCAGTCATTCTAGACTGTTCTTCAGTGCTGGCAGCTTGCTTTACCACCCACCGCTTTCTATATTTGCTTAACCACTAACGTTCAAGGAAAATGCATTCTTGGAGAGAGAGCAAGACATCTGTCGGCCTTGCGGGGGAGGTAGAATGTCATTAATCTGCCTCCTTACACTGACTAGGTGGAAAGTCTGGAGCGAGGTTGTCGGGCGCCATTCTGTACATTGTACAGAAGGTCCCTGAATTAACTTTGCATCATGTTCAGCATGGACATTGTGGGCCGAAGGACCTGCTCCTGTGTTGCGCATTGTGACAGTGTTATTGATTTATACCTGGTGAGGTTCAGTATCTGACTGGGGAGGGGGGATGACAAACGGATCCGGACGACAAGAGTTTATCAAGATTGCGTGGCCTTGCTCACTACTGCTGGATTCCTTTGGTTGCGAGCTGAACATGGAGGGCATCTTGCGCTGTGTTAATAGCACGCTGCTCTGTGCCTGTGTCGAGAAACTGCAACTTACCAATAAATCTTTAATATAATGCTGTGTTCTGTCTCTCATTTTTTAAAATAAGTTTTGTATTTACACCCCCCCCCCCCCCCCCCCCGTCTGAAGAAGAGTCTCAACCCGAAACGTTGCCTATTCCTTCTTTCCATAGATGCTGCCTCACCCGCTGAGTTTCTCCAGCATCTCCAGTTCCTGCTTAAACTAAACAATCTATTACTGCAAATCACTTTGTAATGTTTTTGTGACTTTATTCTGACCAAACTCCTTTTTAGAAAGCAACCATTGTTTAATGAATTTATACACAAAATAAAATACTTTTGCACGCACTACTTTGCCCAGCAAGTGTCAGAAGGCCAAGTTTGCCCTCAATCCCAATCGGTCATGTACTCTGACAACAGGCAGTGGATATGAGTGAATGTGGCACTGAAACCTCCACAAGCAAGTTCCCCTTAACACCTCAGTTACATGTACCGACCCTTTATTGCAATAAAAACAGTAATAATAAAGACATTTACTTGTGGATGAATAATTAAAGGGGCAGTTGAGTGGCACTAAACGATACACAAGGGAGTGAGGGTTTGTTTTAACCTGTTGCTGGGTTCCTGCTGGTACGGGGGGTGTTTGACTCCACCTGCTACGCCTGCATCACTGGCCGCGACTCCTTTGCTTCCAACTTGACGCCAGATCCCGCAAATCCAGTCCCACCCTGCATCCAAAACAACATCAGTTAGACGACATCCCAGTGCTGCTCCCAGTCAGTGTTTAACTTGGAGTTTACTGAACAAAGGCCAGTGTTTGAGTAACAGGCAGCATCTCAGGAGAACAAGGTTGGGTGACGTTTTAGGCCAGGACACTTCTTCAGACTCTTGTAGTGGACTTTGTCAGGATAAACTGAAGGGTTGGGGGAAAGAAAGCTGGAGAGGAAGGGGGGAAAATAGAGCATGGAGAGTGATAGGTGGATGCAAGTGAGGGGGTGTTGACTGTCAGATGGGTGGAGTTAATGACAAAGGCTAAGGGTGAAGGAGACAAAAGGGTGTCAGATAAGGAAAGAAGAGGGGGGGGGGGATGAGGCATATTGATTAATCAATGGATCAATTGAAGAATACAGCATGGAAACAGGCCCACTGAGTCCATGCTGATCATCTGTTAACACCAGTTCTGTGTTATCCTACTTTCTCATCCCACTAAGAGCTATTTACAGAGGGCCAGTTAACCCACAAACCCACATGTCTTTTGGGATGTAGGAGGAAAACCCAAGGACCCAGAGGAAACCCACACGGTCACCTCTGGTGTATAAACTCCACACAGAGAGAGCGGTCAGGATGGAACCTGGGTCCCTGGAGCGGTGAGGCAGGGCTCTACCCGCTGTGCCATGTGGAGTTAACATTGAGTCTTCCAGAAGCGAGTGCGGAGCTGAGAGGAGGACAATGTATTTGTTCTCTCACCCTCTGAATCGCGATGATGTCCTTCTCTGCCAGTTTGACCCCATTGATGGGGTCGACCATGTCCAGTTTAATCAGTTTCTCCACGCACTCCATGGTGACCACAGCTCCTCTGCAAATCAGTGGAACAAACACGTCATAAACCGCAGATGGACATAAAAAGCTGGGGTAACTGAGTGGGACAAGCAGCATCTCTGGAGCGAAGGAATGGAGACAACTCCACCACTGGCCAACAGCACCAATTGTACGGCCATGATAACCTCACTGAGAAATAATACTGTCCCTCCCTCTGTAGTTAGTGAGGCAGCCCTCACTAACAATTGCTAACACATAAAGCATTCTTGCATAGTTTACATCACTGGCGAAATGGGGGGAATCTGGAAGAAAATCAGCAAAGCAGCGAAAAGGCCCAGGTAAGGAAAGGGAAAGCATAATCAATGACCATTCTCACCCTGGTCACTCTATAGAAACACAGCGTGGAACCAGGCCCTTCAGCCCACTGAACCCACCCTGTACACTAAATGGAGGGTGGAGACCACGACGTGGAAGGGAGGGAGGGAGAGGGATGAGGAATGGGCTGGTACTTACGATGGCCGCAGTACGGCACAGGGTACGGAGTTGCCCAGCGCGTCACGCGTCACGGCACAGATGTATCGCTCCTGCTTGGTGATCAGCTGCACACGCTCGAGTTTCTCATCCACCGGCAGAAACTTCACCGGGATCAGATCCTTCATCTTCAGCGGCCTCCCGCTCATGGGGCAGTAAACCGTCTTGTCCTGCAGGAAGGCAGCAGCATCACTGACCCACACTGCACTGACCCACACGCCCACCGCCCCACACAGACCCACTCCACACTGACCCACACCGCACTGACCCACACAGACCCACTCCGCACTGACCCACACGCCCACCGCCCCACACAGACCCACTCCGCACTGACCCGCACCATCCTGGCCACACTCCCACTGACCCGCACCATCCTGGCCACACTCCCACTGACCCGCACTATCCTGGCCACACTCCACACTGACCCACACCGCCCTGGCCCCACACACAGCCCTGACCAACCAATGACACATGCCACCCTGGCCACACTCCCACTGACCCGCACTGAGTCCGACTAAGGGACTGTGGTTGGTACACTGTGAAATCGACAGAAGGATGTAGGGTTGGGTGTATATGCGTGCTATTTTCATATTTCATATTTATTTTAGTTGTTTATCTTTTTTAATATTTTACCTTGTATGTATCGTTAGCTTTTATGGTTTGAATGTTGCACTGACTGGCTGACATTTTTAAATTTCGTTGTACATGGTCCATGTTACAATGACAATAAAGAAACTATTCTATTCATCCTGGCCACACTCCCACTGACCCACACTCTCTGCCTGGATCTTGCTGCTTGCAAACACAGCTATTTATATGTGGCTCCTGTAGAAGCTTCTCAGCCAGTGAGGGAGGACAAGGTTATGCACGAGAGAATGGATCAATTCTTCATTAGTACGGGTGTCAGGGGTTACGGGGAGAAGACAGGAGAATGGGGTTAGGAGAGAGATAGATCAGCCATGAATGAATGGCGGAGTAGACTTGATGGGCTGAGTGACCCAATCCTGCTCCTATTCCCACGACCTTCTGATTTAAGAACAATGGTGATCAATGGGTAGCAAGAGGTACAAGGAGGAAGCTGACCGGTTTGCTGAGGATGGATGCTTTAGCCTCTGGGGTGAGCGACGGGATCCAGAAGCTGGGCAACTGCTTGTCTTGTTCCTGCTGACTCGCTTGTGTCGAGGGTCCAGCCTGACTTTCACCTGGGGACGAGAGGGCAAGTTCAGTTGCATCAAAAGAAGGTGAACAGAGCATCATAAACATCATGAAGAAGGGTCCTGACCCAAAGCCTCACCTATCCATGTTCTCCACAGATGCTGCCTGACCCGCTGAGTTACTCCAGCACTCTGTGAAACGTCACCTATCCATGTTCTCCACAGATGCTGCCTGACCCGCTGAGTTACTCCAGCACTCTGTGAAACGTCACCTATCCATGTTCTCCACAGATGCTGCCTGACCCGCTGAGTTACTCCAGCACTCTGTGAAACGTCACCTATCCATGTTCTCCACAGATGCTGCCTGACCCGCTGAGTTACTCCAGCACTCTGTGAAACGTCACCTATCCATGTTCTCCACAGATACTCCAGCACTCTGTGTCTTTTTCTTTCAAGTCATAATCAGTCAGCTGGACAACCATGTTTAGATCAGTTTAGTTTAAAGATACACCATGGAAATAGGCCATTCGGCCCATGCCAATAGGTTAAATCCTGACCTCGGATGCTGACTTTGTGGAGTTTGCACGTTCTCCCCGTGTCCGCGTGGGTTTCCTCTGGGTGTTCCAGTTTCCTCCCACATCCCAAACATTTGTAGGTGAATTGGCCCTCTGTAAATTGCCTCCTGGTGTGTAGGGAGTGGATGAGAAAATGGGATAACATAGAACTAGTGCGATTGATTGAATGTGTGATTGAAGGCGGGTGTGGATTCGGTGGGCCAAAGGGCCCGTTTCCATGCCTTATCTTTCAGTCAATCAATTATTTAGTTTAGTTTAGTGTTGCAGCGCGGAAGCAGGCCCTTCGACCCCCCGAGTCCGTGCCGACCAGCGATCTCCGCACACTAACCCTACCCTCCACACACTAGGGACAATTTACAATTTTACAGAGGGCCAATTAACCTACAAACCTGCACGTGTGTGGGGTGTGGGAGGAAACCAGAGCACCCGGACAAAACCCGTGCAGATCACAGGGAGAATGCGTAAACTCCATACAGGCAGCACCCGTGGTCAGGATCAAACGGGAGTCTCTGGCGCTGTGAGGCAACAACTTTACCACCGCGCCACCGTGCGTGATGTTTCGTGGGGTGGGCTTGGCCTCTATTTCTCTGTGTTTGCACGCATGGCACAAGGCAGCACACCTCACCCCCTCTGGAGCTGAAGGGATTCAGCGGCTTGCTCACGATGGTCAACTCCTTCTCCAGAAACGCCTTGACCTTGCTTTCCTTCTCTGCCTTTGCCAGCTCTGCCAGCTCCACCTTCTTGATGTTCTTCTGCTTCTCATAAGCCTGGGAAAGGGACAAGGGTTAGAAAGGCAGAGTGAGAGTGAGGGACATACATTAATACTGACACACTAGTACTAAACTGATCAAACACACACATTGAATGCACACACTAAACTGAACGCACACAAAAGATTTAATAAGAACTTGAGGGACAACTTCTTCCACACAGAAGTTGGTGGATGGGATGATATGTAACGAGCTGCCAGAGGAGGTAGTTGAAACAATTTCTATAACATTAAAATATATTAAATGGACAGCTACATAGGTAAGTGATGTTTAGAGGGAAATGGACCAAAGCTGGCAAATGGGACCAGCTTAGATGATGTAATCGTTGTTGAAGTGGATGCACTTTAGCCTGTCCATTACCCTCCACAGATGCTGCGTGACTTACTGAGTTACTCCAGCACTTGGTGTTTTGTCAAGGATTCTAGCATCTGCAGTTCCTCGTGTCTCCTTCAGACAGATCTTGTTGCTTCTTCCGTATATTTCAGCACCTCAGATCACAGGAGCTACCATCTGATGCAGCGTGTGCGAGATGCAGCAACATTGACCCTGGACAACATGAACATCTATCTATCTCTGCCTTAAAAATATTCACTGACGGCCTCCACAGCCGTCTGTGGCAATGAATCCCACAGATTCACCACCCTGACTAAAGATGAAATGTTAGAATGAGATTGGTTGAGGGGGTGAGTATTGTTCTGGAACTAACAGCCACCTTGCAGATGAAGCTCTCGATGAGCCTGCCACAGAGAGTGGGTACAACAAGCCAGTGCAGAAAGTGACTCCTCTCCCTGGCCCCGTCACCTCACATTTTATTATTCCAGCTCCTCTGTAATGGGGTGAGGTTGGGGAACAAAGCACAGCTAAGGATGCTGAGGATCCGCAATTCAGATTGCCCACCGCTTTAAACAACACTATTTTAACATTGGGAAAGGATTATGTTGCACAGAAGCCGGTGATGGGGAGAGAGAGAGATAGATTAAAGAGAGAAATCTACCTTCATTTTTTTGGCAATTTCAGTTTTCTGGTGCAAGATGTACTCAAGAATTGCTTCTTTTTCATATATATAACCATCCGGTCTGCAGGTCAGAAATAAAATACCCATTAGTGTAATAAACCTTTCCGACATGTGAAACAGTTTTTCACACAAAGGGTGGTGGGCATATGGAAGAAGCTGCCAGAGGAGGTAGATAAGGCAGGGACTATCCCAAAGTTTAAGAAACAGTTAGACAGGTACATGGATAGGACAGGTTTGGAGGGATATGGACCAAGCGGAGGCAAGTGGGACCAGTGTAGCTGGGACATGTTGACCAGTGTGGGCCCAAGTGCTGTTTCCACACTGTCTCGCTCTATGACTCTAACGCTACATACAGATTAATTTTTAACTTAGATCACCAAGGCACAGAGGCGAAGGACCAATATTGGCACAGAGGTTACTTGATGGTTGGCACCCAACTCTGGTCTGTGAGTAGCAAAGCGATGGCTGGCACAACAGGGTGTCTGCAGTGTTCCCCCCTGCTAGTTCCACTCGGGGGAGTGGTCGGGTGTGGGGAAATGAGTGATTGCTGCTTCGGGGCAAGATGAGTGTAGGAGGGCTCGAAGGGCTGAATGGCTTACTCCTGCACCCATTGTCTATTGAGGGGAGGGGGGGTGTGAGGGTGAAGCCCAGAGGCGGAGGGAGAATGGGCAGAGGATGGACAAGTAATGGAGACTCACGTGATGATGGGATCCTTGCAGGGTTGCAGGGACAAACAGCAGCAATCAAAGTCCTTGATGGCATCCTTGCTGAGACGCAGAGACTGTGTACCGTAGCCCGAGACAGCTGCGAGAGGGAGAGAGGAGATCCAGTCACTGGGCCTCACTGTAGGCAGGCCAGCACCATATCTCACGCATGTTCATCATTGAAACCATCAACGGGCACGGTGCCTTACATTGCTACATACGACAGTGATCGCAACTTCTACTGATGTGTGGATGGCCGTTGGCTCACTAGGAGCTCATCTGCCCTTTGACAGGTCTTGTTTTTGGTCCTGCTGGAGGTCCACAGCCCCCTCCTCACCTGGCAAACCAGGTGGGGGAGACGGTTTAGTCGCCGACTATCCAACCATGGAGCAGGTAGCACGGGATTACATGGTACCCATGGCGGGGTGGGGAGAAACCCCCCCCAGCCTGACCTCACGCATGTTGGGAACCCATAAATTGCCCCTAGTGTGTCGGGAGTGGATGTGAAAGTGGGATAACTTAGAACTAGTGTGAACGGGTGATCGGTATGGACTCGGTGGGCCGAAGAGCCTGTTTCCATGCTGTACCTCTAAACCAACACCCACGTCGTTTTGGTCCACAGCAGGTCAATGCGAACACGATAGGCGACACTGAATGTAGAAAGGTGCATCACAGGAACAGGCCCTTCAGCCCACATTGTCCGCTGAACATGATGCCAAGTTAAACTAATCTCCTCTGCCTGCACGTGATCTATATTCCTTCATCTGGAGTAACTCAGCAAGTTATGCTTCGGGTCGGGACCCTTCTTTAGACTAATTGTGAAGGGGGAGAAAAAAGCTAGAAAAGGGGAGAGGCATGACAACGTGTGGCAGGTCATTGGTCGGCAGAAGTGAGAGGGGGGGGGGTTTGACAAACAAATGGTTGGAACAAATTTAGACAAGCCAGTGAAAAAACAGGAGTGATGCTTGTAGATCGGCACCAAATGCTGGAGGTACTCAGTGGGTCAGACAGCATCTCTGGAGAAAAAGAATAGGTGACATTTCAGGTTGGAACGTTTCTTCAGCCTCGGTTTCGTTTGTGATCTGGACACGGACGTTACAGGGCTTTGATGAGATGTGTAAAAGACATTTGAACAGGTACACGGATAGGAACAGTCGAGGGATTGAGCCAAACGTGGGGAAATTGGACCCGCTGAGTTACTCCAGCACCTTGTGTCTTTTTTGCATGTTTCAACCAGCACCTGCAGTTGCTTGCTTCAACAAAACCTTAACTTCCCTCCCTCTCCTCCCTTCAATCCCTCCCTAATTTCTTCCCTTCCCTCCCATAGAAACGTAGCCAATAGGTGCAGGAGTAGGTCATTCGGCCCTTCGAGCCAGCACCACCATTCAATATGATCATTGTTGTAAATCTAAAATCTGTACCCCGTTCCTGCTTTCTCCCCATATCTCTTGATTCCGTTAGCCCTAAGAGCTAAATCAAATTCTTGCTTGAAAACATCCAATGAATTGGCCTCCCACTGCCTTCCGTGGCAGAGAATTCCACAGATTCACAACTCTCTGGGTGAAAGTCTCCCCCCTCCCTTCTCTCCCTCCCCTCTTCCCCCCATTCTCTACCCCCCCCCCCCTCCTTCCCCCACTTACCTGTGTCCTTCTTCTTCTCATAGTAGGTGTAGACGGCCCCAGCCGTGCAGTTCTTCCCGTGCCGGGTCATGCTGCCACTCGCCACCTACGGGGGGGCAACGAGAAGCCGCGTTAGTGAAGGCAAGGGGCAGCGGGTCAGGGTCCAGGGAGCGGCCGCTCGGCCCATCGCCCCGCTGCTAGTACCGGTTACAAATCCTCCCCCCTCCGGTCTGGGGTTAACTTCCAGTCATAGACCGCCTCCACGGGTGGCAGCAGCAGGAGGAGGGAGGGAGATGAGGAGGGGGGGGGAGAGGAGGAGGGGGGGGAGAGGAGGAGGGGGGGGGAGAGGAGGAGGGGGGGGAGAGGAGGAGGGGGGGGGAGAGGAGGAGGGGGGGGGAGAGGAGGAGGGGGGGGGAGGAGGAGGGGGGGGGGAGGAGGAGGGGGGGGGGAGGAGGGGGGGGGAGGAGGAGGGGGGGGGAGGAGGAGGGGGGGGGGAGGAGGAGGGGGGGGGAGGGGGGGGGAGGAGGGGGGGGGAGGAGGAGGGGGGGGAGAGGAGGGGGGGGAGAGGAGGGGGGGGAGAGGAGGGGGGGGGAGAGGAGGAGGGGAGCGAGAGGAGGTGAGGAGGGGAGCAAGAGGAGGTGAGGAGGTGAGGGGGGAGGACGAAGAGGTGAGGAGACGAGGAGGGAGACGATGAGTGGGGGGGGGGGAGGAGATGAGGAGCGAGAGATGATGACGGGGGGGGGGGCGAGGGGGGAGCCGCCGCCGTTTGACGGGTTTCTGTTGCGGGGGAGTTGAGGGGGGAGGTGAGGTGAGGAGGGAGGGGAGGAGGGAGGGGAGGAGGGAGGGGAGGAGGGAGGGGAGGAGGGAGGTGAGGGGGGAGGTGAGGGGGGAGGAGGGGGGGATGAGGGGGGGAGGGGAGGAGGGAGGTGAGGGGGGGGATGAGGGGGGGGGTGAGGGGGGGGATGAGCGGGGGAGGGGGGGGATGAGGGGGGGGATGAGGGGGGGGATGAGGGGGGTGAGGAGGGGGGGTGAGGAGGGGGGGTGATGGGGGGGGGATGAGGGGGGTGAGGAGGGGGGGATGAGGGGGGGATGAGGGGGGGGATGAGGGGGGGGAGGAGGGGGGAGGCGGGAGGCGGGAGGGGATGAGGGGGGGAGGGGGGAGGAGGGGAGGGGGAGGAGGGGAGGGGGGAGGTGAGGGGGGAGGGGGGGGAGGGGGGAGGTGAGGGGGGGATGAGGGGGGGGATGAGGGGGGGATGAGGGGGGTGAGGAGGGGGGATGAGGGGGGGGATGAGGGGGGGGATGAGGGGGGTGAGGAGGGGGGAGGCGGGAGTGGATGAGGGGGGGAGGGAGGTGAGGGGGGGATGAGGGGGGGGGATGAGGGGGGGGGGATGAGGGGGGGGGTGAGGAGGGGGGAGGTGAGGAGGGGGGGGTGAGGAGGGGGGGTGATGGGGGGGGATGAGGGGGGTGAGGAGGGGGTGAGGAGGGGGGGATGAGGGGGGGATGAGGGGGGGGATGAGGGGGGTGAGGAGGGGGGAGGCGGGAGGCGGGAGGGGATGAGGGGGGGAGGGGGGAGGAGGGGAGGGGGAGGAGGGGAGGGGGGAGGTGAGGGGGGAGGTGAGGGGGGAGGGGGGAGGTGAGGGGGGGATGAGGGGGGGATGAGGGGGGGGATGAGGGGGGTGAGGAGGGGGGTGAGGAGGGGGGTGAGGAGGGGGGAGGCGGGAGGGGATGAGGGGGGAGGGAGGTGAGGGGGGGATGAGGGGGGGGGGGGATGAGGGGGGGGGGATGAGGGGGGGGGTGAGGAGGGGGGAGGTGAGGAGGGGGGAGGGAGGGGGGAGGTGAGGGGGGGATGAGGGGGGTGAGGAGGGGGGAGGCGGGAGGGGATGAGGGGGGGGGGGTGAGGAGGGGGGAGGTGAGGAGGGGGGGGGGAGGGGGGAGGTGAGGGGGGGATGAGGGGGGTGAGGAGGGGGGAGGCGGGAGGGGATGAGGGGGGGGGTGAGGAGGGGGGAGGTGAGGAGGGGATGAGGGGGGGGGGGATGAGGGGGGGGGGGTGAGGAGGGGGGAGGTGAGGAGGGGGGGGGGAGGGGGGAGGTGAGGGGGGGATGAGGGGGGGGGGGGGATGAGGGGGGGGGGATGAGGGGGGGGGGTGAGGAGGGGGGAGGTGAGGAGGGGGGGGGGAGGGGGGAGGTGAGGGGGGGATGAGGGGGGTGAGGAGGGGGGTGATGGGGGGGGGATGAGGGGGGGGGTGAGGGGGGGATGAGGGGGGGGGGGAGGGGGGAGGTGAGGGGGGGATGAGGGGGGGGGGTGAGGAGGGGGGAGGTGAGGAGGGGGGAGGTGAGGAGGGGGGGGGGAGGGGGGGGGGATGAGGAGGGGGGGATGAGGAGGGGGGGGGTGAGGGGGGTGAGGAGGGGGGGATGAGGAGGGGGGGATGAGGGGGGTGAGGAGGGGGGGATGAGGGGGGGGGGATGAGGGGGGGGGGTGAGGAGGGGGGAGGTGAGGAGGGGGGGGGGGAGGGGGGAGGTGAGGGGGGGATGAGGGGGGGGGGTGTGAGGGGGGGATGAGGGGGGGGGGGGTGAGGAGGGGGGGATGAGGAGGGGGGGATGAGGAGGGGGGGGGGAGGGGGGGGATGAGGGGCCGGAGCCGCGGGGCCGGTTTTTCTGTGACGGGGCCGTTGATGTTTTCAAGCCGGGACTCACCCGCGCGCCGGAAGTGGGGTCGGACACACCGGAAGGGAGGCGGCGGCGGCGGCGGGCGCGCATGCGCGGGGCCAGCCTGGGCCTATGTGTTGCCCGTGGCAACGAAGCCTGCACTCCCCTCCCCCCGGGACGTGTTGGTCGGTGAGGGCACGATGGGCCGAAGGGCCTGTACAGTGTATCGCTCTATGACACTGCATGTTTACCATCCATCACCACATGACTCTCCGCCAGGTTATTAACTATTGGGATTTGCTAGCAGATGGCAAACACGTTTCGCATCCACAGTTTTCCTGGTTAGAGTTTTTCCAGGATTTGTTATTTCTCTGAAGTTCCATCAGTGAAGTTTCAAGAGCGAGCTAGATCGGGCTCTTAGCAATAGCGGAGTCAGGGGATACGGGGAGAAGGCAGGGACGGGGTACTGATTGGGGGCGATCAGCCGTGATCACATTGAATGGTGGTGCTGGCTCGAAGGGCCGAATGGCCTACTCCTGCACCTATTTTCTATGTTTCTATCCCTTCCTCTGGCCCCATGATTTACGCCTCTTCTCTCCTTCCCTGACACACTTTAGTCTCCTTTTCATATCTAGCCGTCACTTATTCCATCCACCATCCACCAGCCAATCAGCTCCCCCTCACCTGTATCCACCTCACACATTACCCTTACTTATCTCTGTATCTCCCTCTCCCCTGACTCTCAGGCTGAAGAGGGGTCTCGACCCGAATCGTCACCCATACCTTCTCTCCACAGATGCTGCCTGACCCGCTGAGTTACTCCAGCATTTTGTGTCTATCTTCCACCTATCACTTGCCAGACTTTTCTCTACCCCCACCTCACTTTTCCAGCTTTCTCTCCTCCCCTACTCCATCAGTCTGAAGAGTCCCGACCTGAAACGTCCCCTGTCCATTCCCTCTGCAGATGCTGCCTGACTCACTGAGTTACTCCAGCACTCTGTGAAACACTCTGCTCTGACCCAATGAACATATTTTGCATTCTAGGCGTTTATGGACAATAGGTGCAGGAGTTGGCCATTCAGCCCTTCGTGCCAGCACTGTTATTCAATGTGATCATGGATGATCAGGGATTTAGGTGGAAAAGGGGGTGGGGGATGGAGGTGGAAATAATGGGAGAAATAGGTGTTCATTCAGGTCATGTGCATGGTGGGGGGGGGAGGAGAAAATTGATTGGGGGTGTTTTTTGATGAATTACCTAAAATTGGAGAATTTGATATTCATACCTTGACAATACCATACAATATCTTTCATTCTTTTTTCTTTATCTCTCCACATCACTGTCTATATCTCTTGTTTCCCTTATCCTTAACCAGTCTGAAGAAGGGTATCGACCCAAAATGTTGCCATTCCTTCTCTCCAGAGGTGCTGTTCCTCCGGTTTGTGTGTGGCTTCACTCTGGCAATGGAGGAGGCCCAGGACAGAAAGATCAGCGTGTGAATGGGAAGGGGAGTTAAAATGGTTGGCACCTGGCTGTTTTTAAATCATACACTGGATATAGATATTGCTGGCAAAGTCTGTACGCTTTAACACATTTGAGAAGTTGATGAGAAAATAATTAAGACTGATAGGTCAGGCAGTGTGTGTGGGGAGAGAACCAGGCTATGATTCATAACAAAGGGATGGGATTGCAGATACAAGGAACTGCAGGAATCTAGAACAAAAAAAACACAAATTGTTGGAGGAACAGTGGGTCAGGCAGCATCTGTGGAGGGAGATGAGCAGACTATGTTTTTCGGGTCAGGAAACCTTCAGTCCCAAACCAGAAGATTGTCTCTGGAGAACGTGGATAGATTGGGTTGGCACACTCAGTAACGGCGACTCGAAACGTCACCTATGCATGTTCTCCAGAGATGCTGTGTGCAGGTAGGAACTGCAGATGCTGGTTTACACCGAAGATAGACACAAAAATGTTGGAGTAACTCAGCCGGTCAGGCAGCATCTCTGGGGAGAAGTTATAGAATCATAGAAAATAGGTGCAGGAGTAGGCCATTCGGCCCTTCAAGCCTGCACCACCATTCAATATGATCATGGCTGATCATCTAACTCAGTATCCTGTACCTGCCTTCTCTCCATACCCCCTGATCCCTTTAGCCACAAGGGCCACATCTAACTCCCTCTTAAATATAGCCAATGAACTGGCCTCAACTACCTTCTGTGGCAGCGAATTCCACAGATTTACCACTCTGTGTGAAAAATGATTTTCTCATCTCGGTCCTAAAAGACTTCCCCCTTATCCTTAAACTGTGACCCCTTGTTCTGGACTTCCCCAACATCGGGAACAATCTTCCTGCATCTAGCCTGTCCAATCCCTGAAGAATTTTTTAAGTCTCTATAAGATCCCCCCAAAATCTTCTAAATTCCAGCGAGTACAAGCCGAGTCTATCCAGTCTTTCTTCATATGGAAGTCCCAGGAATCAGTCTGGTGAACCTTCTCTGTACTCCCTCTATGGCAAGAATGTCTTTCCTCAGATTAGGAGACCAAAACAGTACGCAATACTCCAGGTGTGGTCTCACCAAGACCCTGTACAACTGCAGTAGAACCTCCCTGCTCTTGTACTCAAATCCTTTTGCTATGAATGCCAACATACCATTCGCTTTCTTCACTGCCTGCTGCACCTGCATGCCTACTTTCAATGACTGGTGTACCATGACACCCAGGTCTCGTTGCATCTCCCATTTTCCTAATCGGCCACCATTCAGATAATAGTCTACCCTCCTGTTTTTGCCACCAAAGTGGATAACCTCACATTTATCCACATTATACTGCATCTGCCATGCATTTGCCCACTCACCCAACCTATCCAAATCACCTTGCAGCCTCCTAGCATCTTCCTCACAGCTAACACTGCCCCCCAGCTTCGTGTCATCCACAAACTTGGAGATATTGCCTTCAATTCCCTCATCCAGATCATTAATATATATTGTAAATAGCTGGGGTCCCAGCACTGAGCCTTGCTGTACCCCAATAGTCACTGCCTGCCATTCTGGAAATGACCCGTTTACTCCTACTCTTTGCTTCCTGTCTGCCAGCCAGTTCTCTATCCACATCAATACTGAACCCCCAATACCGTATGCTTTAAGTTTGTATACTAATCTCTTATGTGGGACCTTGTCGATTCCACATCCTCTAAGGTAATGTCCTTCCTTTCCATTGCGTTAATCTCCTCTCTAACCAGCAATGCTACTCCACCTCCTTTTCCTTTCTATCCCTCCTGAATATTGAATATCCCTGGATGTTCAGCTCCCAGCCTTGGTCACCCTGGAGCCATGTCTCTGTGATCCCAACTATATCATATTCATTAATAACTATCTGCACATTCAACTCATCCACCTTATTACGAATGCTCTTTGCATTGAGACACAAAGCCTTCAGGCTTGTTTTTACGTTTCGGGTCTCGACCCTTCTTCAGACTGCAGTTCCTTGCAGACCCGTGTTCCAATGCTTGCACTGTGGCTTTGATAGGATAGCAAGTATGGATTCGATGGGCCGAATTCCCCCTGTGTTGCATGTGGTGTGGGAAAGTGACAGCTTGCATTTTAAACGCTGATCAGGGGAGATGTGAATAATTGGTGTGAATGTTTCATTGTACCGCTGCTGGCAAATTCATTTACCTTGCAGTTTATGTGCAAGTGACGAATAAAACTGATTGTTGATTGTGAATGGCTGCGGGGAGTTTGTGAGAAGTTTGTTTAGTTGTGTAACTCCACCAGCGGGCGGGACACACGGCGACGAGTGGGTGGCGAGGCTGAGAAGCGGCGCTGTGTATGTGTGTGTACACCTCTCTCTCTCTCTCTCTCTCTCTGTCTGTCTGTCTGTGTGCCCTGGCCCTGCCTCCCATCCCATCCCATCCCCACCCCTGCACCTGAGCCTCCCCGAGCGGCAGAGCAGAGGAAAGAGCGATCTGGAGCGAGGAGCCGGGAACCTGCGCTGCCGGTGAGTTTGGGAGAATTACTCTGGGCTTGTATCAGTTCCACGTTGATGTGAATAACAAATGCTACCGTTCTCCTCCGCCGCTGACTGGATGCTGAGTTTAAAAAATACAATGTAAACTGGCAGTTACAGCACAGTTTCGCGAGTAACGAGGGGGGAGATAGGTCGGAGATGGGGTGTCGAGGAGACGACTCCAGACCTAAACCTGAATTTCAGGTTTTGCATTGAGAGCAACAATATGTGTGTGTGTGAGTTGCGACACAGCGCTACCGGCTGCCTTCCTTCATATGCCCCTTACACCGCCAGGTAGTGATCTTCCCACAATAGCCACAGTTTCCCTGATCCCTGACCAGTCTGAAGAAGGGTCTCGACCCGAAACGTCGCCTATCTCCTTCGCTCCTTAGATGCTGCTGCACCCGCTGAGTTTCTCCAGCTTTTTGTATAACCCTCGATTCTCCAGCATCTGCAGTTCCTTCTTTAACACAGCCACAGCCCTGTTTGTTTGTTCGCGACTCATCTGACAAAGGCTGTGGGGTTGTCCGGGCTTGTCTACCGGAGATATAGTGATAGAGGGAGATAAAGAAGGGGAACGGGAGAGACATGGAGATAAAAGAAAGAGACACAGGGAGGGAGAGGGGATGGGGGGGATGGGGCTGGGAGGGAGAGAAGGAGGGAGATAGAGAGAGAAGGAGGGAGATAGAGAGAGAAGGAGGGAGATGGAGAGAGAAGGAGGGAGATGGAGAGAGAAGGAGGGAGATAGAGAGAGAAGGAGGGAGATGGAGAGAGAAGGAGGGAGATAGAGAGAGTGGGCCCTGTGATTGCCACACCAACACGGCCCCAGAGTTTCCATGGAGTGCCCAGCTGCTCCCTGCCTACTCCCGCCCACTCCCTTCCTGCCTAGCATTGTTTGTTTATCTATGGGATCCCAGTGGATTATGACTATGGGGGGGTGGGGGGGGGGGGGATGGGATGGGAAGGGGTTAAATGAGTGAACTGTTGATGGAGGACACATTACTTTAACTGATGCCCACTGGCACTGTGAAAACCCTTCACCAGTTGTTGTGTTGAATTGTCCCAGAACAGTAGAGGACTTTTGCTGCCCACTGTACGAGGAAATGCAGGCCTCTGGCTGCAGCAGGCTGTGCCTTATGCTTGGAGTTTAATGATAGGTTGGGCTCCTTTCCCCCACATGTCTGCAGCCATGTGTTAAAGCAGACAACAGGCCGGGGGGGGGGGGGGGGTTGACTGTGGGTCACAGAGTCCACGTTCCCCAGGTGGGTGGAAGTTTGACCAACTGGGCTCGGCGCTGGCCCGTGGCCCAGGACTGAGGGTGTGTTCCCTGTCAGCTGGGTGAGACTAGTCCCAGTTTCAGTTTAGTTTATTGTCACGTGTACCGAGGTACAACGTAATTTTTTTGTTGCGTGCTAACCAGTCAACGGAAAGACAGTCTGAAGAAGGGTCTCGACCCGAAATGTCACCTATTCCTTTTCTCCAGAGATGCTGCCTGACCCGCTGAGTTACTCCAGCTTTTTGTGTCATATCAGCAGAAAGACAATACATGATTACCATCGAGCTATTTACAATGTACAGATACATGACAAGGGAATAACGTTTAGTGCAAGGTAATGCCAGTAAAATCCGATCAAGGATAGTCTGAGGGTCACCAAAGAGGTAGATAGTAGTTCAGGACTGCTCTCTCATTGTTGGTCGAATGGTTCAGTTGCCTGATAACAGCCGGGAAGAAACTGTCCCTGAATCTGGAGGTGTGCTTTTTCACACTTCGATGCCTTTTGCCCGATGGGAGAGGGGAGAAGAGGGTTGCTCTCCACTGCTACAGAAAATCCCAGGGCTACTTTGTGGCCGAGGCTTGTCGTACTGTCACCACGTGGGTTTCCTCTGGGTGCTCCGGTTTCTTCCCACATCCCAAAGATGCACGGGTTTGTAGGTTAAACAGCCCTCAGTGAATTGCACCCTGGTGTGTGCGGAGAAGAAAAGTGGGAAATAACGAGTGTGTGCAGTAATCGATGGTCGACATGGACTCGGTGGGCCGAAGGGCCTGTTTCTGTGCTGTGTTTCCTCACTCCACAGATGCTGCAAGTGCCGCAGGCTTTGAAAAGCATTTTTAACCAGATTGCCAAAGAGCACGTCTGAAGCATTGAACGCAGTATTGGTCTCACCAACAAAGGGTTACTTTACGTCCTGAATCTTTCCTGATGACTAATAAGTGACTCAGTGAGTTTCAGTTCACCTGACTCGGTTCAAGTCCCGTTCCAGAAACTCGAGCACAAGTTTGCGGTGACGCTCCAGTGCAGTGCTCAGCGAGCACCTTGTTGGTGAAGTGCCGTCTTCACTTGCGACGTTAATCCTCAGCCCCATCTCTTCCCAACACGAGTCGAAGAGCAGGTGAGTTGCTGCTGATGTCTGACACTCAACATACACCTGTGGGTAGACACAAAATGCTGGAGAAACTCAGCGGGTGAGGCAGCATCTATGGATAGAAGGAATGGGCGACATTTTGTGTCATGACCCTTGTTCAGACTCTGAACCACTGCCTCGTCTGAAGAAGGGTCTCGACCTGAAACATCGCTCATTCTTTCTTTCCATAGATGCTGCCTCACCCGCTGAGTTTCTCCAGCATTTTGTGTCTACCTTCGATTTTACTTGCATCTGCAGTTCTTTCTTAAACACCTGTGGGATCTTGCTGTGGCATGCCACCTACCCTACTCGGTGAGAGTGGCTAGATGCCAAAAGCACTTGGCTATGGGCCACACTGAGGTTGTGAGAAATGCTGTGTAAACCTGAGCTCGGCAGGTTTGGGCTGAGAGTAGAAGGTGGTTCCTGGCACAGGAGTGTAACAGGGTGGATGTTACACTTTCCTGACTTCTATTTTATGATGCACTTCCACATCATGTTGGTTTATTGATTAGCCACGCCACATTATTTCCAGCCTCTAAACGTATTAAACGCTCACCTTGTGCTGAGTTCAGGAGTCCACGGGTATGTTTAAGTGTTGATAGCTTGCATTGGATGTTAGGGAGGTTTTGTGTATTGCGGAAACAGGCTCTTCGGCACATGAATACTATCCTACACACCAGGGACGATTAACCTACAAACCTGTACGTGTTTGTGATTTTTGAGGAAACCGGACCACCAGGAGGGGGGGGGTGAATGTACCGATGGGGCAGTCCCTGCTGTCACCAACTGTTTGATGTGGCACTCGGGGGAACTCACACTGAAATCATTTGTAGTCTTGGGTCGCGCAGTAAAGTAGTGAGTGATGCCTGGTTGCAGAGCTCTGCGAGGAAGGAAGTGGTGGTGTAGTTCAATTTAAGTTTACATCTGCGGTCCCAGTATTAGATTCTATTTGATGCGCATACATCACTCTGAGGGAAGGGTATTCACACAATGAACCTGCATGGAGACTCATCCCTGGAGAGCAGGATGTCCCAAACAAGCTAGTCCCCGTTTTAGTTTAGTTTAGAGATACTGCGCGGAAACAGGCCCTTCAGCCCACCAAGTCTGCGCCGACCAGCGATCCCCGCACATTAACACTATCCTACACACTGGGGCCAATTTTACATTCATACCGAGCCAATTAACCTACAAAGCTGCACATCTTTGGAGCGTGGGAGGAAACCATAGATCTCGGAGAAAACCCACGCAGGTCATAGGGAGAACGTACAAACTCCATACAGACAGCACCCGTAGTCAGAATGGACCCGGGTCTCTGGTTCTGTAAGGCAGCAGCTCTACCCGCTGCGCGACCGTGCCGCGTATAGGACAGAGTGCTGGAGTAACTCAGCGGGTCAGGCAGCATCTGTGGAGAACATGGATAGGTGACGTTTCACAGAGTGCTGGAGTAACTCAGTGGGTCAGGCAGCATCTGTGGAGAACATGGATAGGTGACGTTTCAGACTGGGACCATAAGAAGCTCTGATGAAAGGTCACAAACCTTTATACCTCTTGACATTCCTTGGCAATTTTTTTAATCATCTGGTCACTTTATAATACCGCATTTGTTCAATTTTTTTTTGAGTTTAGTTTATTGTCACGTGTACCGAGGTACAGTGAAAAGCTTTTTGTGGCCTGTTAATACTCGCGATACATCATCAGTGTAAAATGTGTTTTGTATCAAGAGATAATATTGAGAACAGAACATGAAATGATTTCTTGCTGCAACTTAACAAGCCCATCAGCACAATAACACGCAGGTGTGAAAGATACATCTTCTAGATGCGCTGGGATGCATCCTCAGTGATGTGACCTGGAGTCATTGGGTGTTTCGGGTCTCACAACATCAGACACCCTTGCCCAGGCGACCCAGCCGGGGTTGATCAAGCCCCAACTTGCGTCCCAATAATCATCAAAAAATCAATAAATTAATAACCATAATTCAAAAATACAATAAATAATTCTGGGCTCATCAAAGTGGAGCCCTTGATAGTGGATTACGTTTATCCTCTCAGCTATGCCTCTCATTAGAACATATAAAAGTACAGTGTGGAAACGGGTCCTCTGGCCCACAATGTTAGTGCTGACCAACGATCCCCATGCGCTAGTTCCACCTCACTCATGAGGGGCAAATTAACCTACAGACCTGCACATCTTTGGGATGTGGGAGGGAACTGGAGCACCCAGAGAAACCCCACGAGGTCACAGTGAGAACGTACAAACTGTGCAGACAACACCCATAGTCAGGATTGAACCCGGGTCTATGGCGCTGTGAGGCAGCAACTCTACCGCTGCGCTGTTGTGGTGACAGAGGGGTGGAGGTGGGGTTGTGTCAGGCCGGGGGTGACTGGGTTCTTGTTGTTTGTCTGCAGGGGGAAGTCTGTTCCACTGCCAGCCTCGTGGCACCGGACGCCAACATGGTGCCCAGCAGCCTGGGGTTCCTCCTGCTCATGGTGTGGGCACTGGCCGGTCCACGCTGTGCCAACGCACGGGCACTGACCCAACGGGGAGACGCCACAGGGGAAGGTGAGTGTGCCATCTCGCCAGCTTCCAATTAATGCTTTCCGGAGACACAAGCAGCTGCAATCCTCAGCAAAACACAAAGTGCTGGAGGAACTTTAGAGATACAGTGCGGAAACAGGCTCTTCAGCGAGTGCGCCGACTGGCGATTACCGCATTAACACTATCTTACACACAGTTTACAATATTTTTGCCAAAGCTAATTAATCTACAAACCTGTATGTCTTTGGAGTGTGGGAGGAAACTGGAGTACCCGGGTAAAACCTACACAGGTCACGGGGTGAACGTACAAACACCGTACAGATGTAACCTGTAGTTGGGATGGAACCCGGGTCTCTGGCGCTGTGAGGTAGCAGCTCTACCCGATGCGCCACCGTGCCGCCCCTTGTACACACTGATTGTGGTCGGGGGCGAAATCTGCAAAAGGGGTGGTGGCTTGGCGAGTGATTGACCCGCTGAGTTCTTCCAGCACTTTGTGTTTTGCAAATAATGCGCACATTACTATTCCCGCATGCACAGATACTATTGCACGCCGCGTCAAATGCAGGTTGATGCACTGATACACTCTCCATCACACACATGTACACCATGTTGGGGCGGTGCACATAAAACTGCTCCGTCCCACTCTCTCTATTTCTGTCTTTTTCTCTCTCTACACACATCTGTACAATTAGTGGATTATTATCCTGTGTAGGAAAGAACTGCAAATGCTGTAGACAAAATGCTGGAGTCACTCAGCTGGACGGGCAATATCTCTGGAGAGAAGGAATGGGTGAAGTTTGGGGATGTACAAAGATTGGGAAAGGGGTGTTGGGGGGGGGGGGAGGGGGAGGGGAGTCAGTCTACCCCACGACAGAAGGGGGAGGAGTTGTACAGTTTGATAGCCACAGGGAAGAAGCAAATGTCACCCTCTCTCTAGAGATGCTGCCTGTCTCACTGAGTTACTCCAGCATTTTGTGTCTGTCTGCAGCACAGCAGAATATGTAAACCAATTGTAATTGTACGAAACAGAATGTGATCTCTGCTCCTCTGACTGCTGGCCGGTTGACAGTTTCTGGTTGTGTTTAGTGTTCCTGGATGAAGATGAAGCCGCCCTCTTCCTGGGCCGGAGACTGCTCTACAATAGTTGGGATTTTGAGTTCATCACTCCGGGGGATATTGAGCGTGAATGCTACGAGGAGGTGTGCAACTTCGAGGAGGCACACGAGGTGTTCGAGGACAACGACCAGGCGGTGAGTATTGTCCCGGAGACGACAGTCTGGTCTGCTTCATCCCTGCAGCAACAACAACACTAGCGGCTGGTTGCTGGGTGTCTTAAACTCCTTGTTACTGGGAGAGCTGGCGCCTCTCTCTCTCTCTCTCTCTCTAATTAACATCCTGTAATCCAGGCAGCATTCTAGCACAGCTCCTGGTTTAATTTTGGTGTTTACATAGAAACATAGAAATTAGGTGCAGGAGTAGGCCATTCGGCACTTCGAGCCAGCACCGCCATTCAATATGATCATGGCTGATCATCCAACTCAGTATCCCGTACCTGCCTTCTCTCCATACCCCCTGATCCCTTTAGCCACAAGGGCCACATCTAACTCCCTCTTAAATATAGCCAATGAACTGGCCTCAACGACCCTCAGTGGCCGAGAGTTCCAGAGACTCACCGCTCTTTTTAGTTTAGTTTAGAGATACAGCGGGAAATGGTTCCTGCGGCCCACCGAGTCTGCGCCGATCAGCAATCACCCGTTCACACTAGTTACGATACGATATAACTTTATTTATCCCAGGAGCCAACAGTCACAAGACACAAGATACATGAAACGAGTGGAAAGTCACAAGATCACGTTATAGGAGTCGAATTAGGCCATTCGGCCCATCGAGTCCACCACCATTCAATCATGGCTGATCTCTGCTTCCTAATTCCATTTGCCTGCCTTCTCCCCATAACCCTTTACACCCATTTCAGGATTGCGTATGTTCAAAGATTGGGGAGGGGGTGTTGGGGGAGGAGGAGGAGTCGGTCTCAGTCTACCCCACTACAGAAGGGAGAGGAGTTGTACAGTTTGATAGCCACAGGGAAGAAGGATCTTATGTGACGTTCTGTGCTGCATCTTGGTGGAACCAGTCTGTTGCTGAAGGTGCTCCTCAGGTTGACCAGTGTGTCACGGAGGGCTGAGCTGTATTGTCCAGGATGCTCCGCAGTTTGAGGAGCATTCTCCCCTCCAAGACCTACCTCCCATGAATCCAATTCCACCCCCAGGACGGAGCCAGTCTTCCTGATGAGTTTGTTTTATGTTAAGCCACTTTCTCATCCACTCCCCACATACTGTACCTGTGGGTTTGGTGGGATATGGGACAAATGCAGGCAACTGTCTTCAGTAAGAGGGTGGTGAATCTGTGCAATTCATTGCCACAAACAGGTGTGGAGGCCAAGACATTGGGTATTTTTAAGGCAGAGATAGATTTTTGATTAGTAAGGGTGTCAGAACTTATGGAGAGAAAACAGGAGAATGGGATTTAGAGGGAAAGATAGATCAGTCATGATTGAATGGTGGAGTAGACTCGATGGGCTGAATGGCCTCATTCTGCTCTGATGACATGAACTTATGAAATGGGACTAACTGAGAGTGCCAACTTGGTCAGCATGTAGAAGGTGGGCCGAAGGGCCTGATTCCATGCTGTACAGCACTATGACTGTTTCTATTGGTGCACTGGTCATTCTGAGGTCTCTGACTTTGGAGCTCAAAGATACTTCTTCTTCTTTTATGTGGCGTGCACAGCCTAAAGTTGTTGGACAACTTGTTCTATTTAATCTTCCCTTTGTGCACGTCGAGTTGATTGCATTCGTCAAAACAGGGCGGACCACGTGACGGTTGCAATCTTCCACCCCATACTTTGACTGATGTGTCCACAGTAATCACAGGTCAGGGAGAGGGGGGGAAGAGAGAGAGAGAGAGAGAAGTAGAGAGAGAGAAGGGGGGAGAGAGAGGGAGGGAGAGAGAGATTCCCTGAGTGACATTATTATTCTGATTGCCACCGTGTCTGACTCTTTCTTGCAGCTGGCATTCTGGAACAAGTACAAGGAGAGCCAGCAGCCAGGTGAGTGTTGGTTGGGGAGTGTTGTAGCGGCGTTTGTTCTCCATGCTCACCTCCATGTTGTAGCCGTGCTGTGACTCCCCCAGTCACAGACTGTGATATTCCATTGGATGCTCACCGCAGAAACTGGCCGTCCAACCCAACCTGTCCATTCTTGCCCTGGTCCTCCATTGGAATCTTTAGACATATAAGGTGAAAAACAGGCCCTTCGCCCCAGAGTCCGTGCCGACCAGCGATCCCCGCACACTAACACTATCCTACACGCATCAGGGACAATTTACAATTTTACTGAAGCCAATTAACCTACAAACGTGTACGTCTCTGGAGTGGAGGAGGAAACCGGAGCACCCGGAGAAAACCCACGTGGTCACGGCGAGAAGGTACAAACTCTGTACAGACAGCACCCGTAGTCAGGGTTGAACGCGGGTCTGTGGCGCTGTGAGGCAGCAGCTCTACAGACCGGTGTAGATGGGGCATCTTGGTCAGTGCGGGCCAGCTGGGTGGAAGGTTGTGTTTTGGTGCGGTACAGCTCATGGCTCTGCGGTCTCTTGTCCACCCACACGCAGGAAGCCCCACTGCCCACAGGTTTGATGTGGCCGGACTGGTGGCCGGACTGATCGGCGGCTTCATCCTGCTCATCCTGGCCGGGCTCCTCGTCGTCTACTTCTGCAAACGCAAGGGCAAGCGCACAGAGAGGTCCGTACCAGCTGCCGTTTATGGCCGTCACACCTACAGATGCACAGTTACAAGCTGCAGATAGATAGTCAGAGAGACATGGAGGCTGGTGGTGTTTGCCTCTGCCTGTCCCGGCCAGAGGTGGGGGGAGGAGGTGTCAATCAAATGTGACGGGGGAAGAGGAGCAGGCTAGTGTTTTTTTTCTTGGAGCACAGGAGGATGAGTGGTGATCTTACAAAATCATGAGGGGAATAGATCGGGTAGATGCACAGAGTCTCTTGCTCAGAGTAGGGGAATCGACGACCAGAGGACATAGGTTTATGGAACGAGCTGCCAGAGGAGGTAGTTAATGCAGTGACAATTGAAACATTTAGAAATATTTAGACAGGTACATGGTAAGGACAGGGTTAGAGGAATATGGAGCAAACAGGGACGGGTGGGACTAGTGTAGATGGGGCATGTTGGCCGGGGTGGGCTGGTGGGGCATGTTGGCCGGGGTGGGCTGGTGGGGCATGTTGGCCGGGGTGGGCTGGTGGGGCATGTTGGTCGGGGTGGGCTGGTGGGACTAGTATAGATGGGGCATGTTGGTCGGGGTGGGCCGGTGTGGGGCATGTTGGTCGGGGTGGGCCGGTGGGGCATGTTGGTCGGGGTGGGCTGGTGTGGGGCATGTTGGTCGGGGTGGGCCGGTGGGGCATGTTGGTCGGGGTGGGCTGGTGTGGGGCATGTTGGTCGGGGTGGGCTGGTGGGGCATGTTGGTCGGGGTGGGCCAGTGGGGCATGTTGGTCGGGGTGGGCCGGTGGGGCATGTTGGTCGAGGTGGGCCGGTGGGGCATGTTGGTCGGGGTGGGCCAGTGGGGCATGTTGGTCGGGGTGGGCCAGTGGGGCATGTTGGTCGGGGTGGGCCGGTGGAGCATGTTGGTCGGGGTGGGCCAGTGGGACTAGTGTAGATGGGGCATGTTGGTCGGGGTGGGCTGGTGGAGCATGTTGGTCGGGGTGGGCTGGTGGGACTAGTGTAGATGGGGCATGTTGGTCGGGGTGGGCCGGTGGGGCATGTTGGTCGGGGTGGGCCGGTGCGGCATGTTGGTCGGGGTGGGCCGGTGGGACTAGTGTAGATGGGGCATGTTGGTCGGGGTGGGCTGGTGGAGCATGTTGGTCGGGGTGGGCTGGTGGGACTAGTGTAGATGGGGCATGTTGGTCGGGGTGGGCCGGTGGGGCATGTTGGTCGGGGTGGGGCATGTTGGTCGGGGTGGGCTGGTTGGGCATGTTGGTCGGGGTGGGCTGGTTGGGCATGTTGGTCGGCGTGGGCTGGTGGGACTAGTGTAGATGGGGCATGTTGGTCGGGGTTGGTCGGTGGGGCATGTTGGTCGGGGTGGGCTGGTGGGGCCTGTTTCCGCGTTGTACGACACTATGGCTCGCTACGTTTGTAAGTCGCCTCGCTGTTGATCTCCTCCAGACCACCGACATACCGCGGGCACGCCCACGAAATGAGCATGCTGCCAGGCGAGGGGCCAGGTGAGGAGGTGCCCCTCGCCACTCTGGGTACGAATGCGCCAGCACTGCCCTCCTACGAGGAAGCTCTCCGGAGAGCGGGCCATCACGACGCCGCTCCACCTCCCTACGCAAGGTCTGTACGTCAGCTCGTCTCTCCACACCTCCCTTGATAGTTGAGAGATACAGCGCTGAAACAGACCCTTCGGCCCGTCGAGTCCGTGCCGACCAGAGATCCCCGCACATTAACACTATCCTACTACACACCAGGGACAAGGGGACAATTTTTGACCAAAGGCAGTTAAACTGCAAACCTGCACACCTTTGGAGTGTGGGAGGAAACCGGAAAACCCACACTGACACAGGGAGAACGTGCAAACTCCATACAGACAGCACCCGAGATCAGGACAGAACCCTGGTCACTGGCGCTGTGAGGCAGCAGCTCTACCCGCTGCGGCCCTGGATGGGATTATGTTTGATCGTCAATCAAACAGCTTTCTATCCACGATTTGGATCTTTTCATAAAGTGCACAGAGTGAAGATAATTAAACAGAGTTCCTGTTTCGTTGCTGAGTGACCTTTCCTGACCCTTGGTCACTTCTGGATCAACAGCTCCAATATTTTGTGGTCTCTCCCCAAAACATCACCTATCTATTCCCTCCTCAGATGCTGCCTGACCCACTGGGTTCCTCCAGTACTTGTGTGTTTCAGCTTCTGCAGTCCCTCCTGTCTCTGCTGAATCTGTGCCGTGATTAACCAGGAGGTTGAGCACAGTAGTCACACACGGGATTTGTGCCTCTTTGGCCGTTTGGCTCCGGTTGTCAGTGTGTTTGTGAGAGTTCCTTCCTCTCCTGAGGACTCAGCGGGGCAGGCAGCATCTCTGGAGAGAAGGAACGGGTGACGTTTTGGGTCGAGACTGGTTAGGGGAAAGGGAAATGAGAGATATAGGCGATGATGTAGAGAGATAAAGAACAATGAATGGAAGATGTGCAAAAAAGTGACGATGATAAAGCAAACAGGCCATTGTTAGCTGTTTGCTAGGTAAGAACGAGGAGCTGGTGCGACTTGGGTGGGGGAGGGATGGAGAGAGAGTAATGCCGGGGCCACCTGAAGTGAGAGAAATGAATATTCATTCCACTCCATTCATTCAAGCGAAATGTACAGTTTCAAAACACAAAGTGCTGGAGGAACTCAGCGAGTCAGGCTGCATCTGTGGAGAGGAATGGACAGACGACCTTTCAAGTTGGGACTTCCTTAAGACGCACGTCTTCACACATAATACTTGACGTAAACGCGGAATATTATATGTTGCTTATCCTCCCCTCTCCTCTCCTCCCCTCCCCCCTCTCCTCCTCTCCCCTCCTCTCCGGAAGAGGAACTAGCTCCATGTTTGAAAGATCAGGGATTTTACACGGAACTGGAGCATAGAACATAAAGCAGAACTGCAGAAGAACAGGCCCTTTGGCCCACATTGTCTGTGCTAGCTCATTATCCATGTCTGCGCATTCCCTGCATATCCATGTGACTATCTAAAAGCCTTTTAAACATTGTGCCTGCCTTCACCCCACCATCCACAGCATGTTCCAGGCACCCACCACCCTCTACTTTAAACCTTGCTCCTTTCACCTTCACGTTATGCCCTCTAGCAAGCCAACATAAAGTGGTGGAGTAACTCAATGAATCGGCAATCATCTCTGAAGAAAATGGATTTGTGACGTTTCGGGTCTTCACACTAGTATTTGAGTTGTCCACATTGGGAAGAAGATTCTGACTATTTACCCTATCTGGCAGTGGAGGAGATGAGGCCAGCGGCAGATTAGCCATGGTGATATTGAAGGCTGGGCTGGGCTGGAGGGGCCGAGCGGCCTGCTTCCTGGCGTTCTAATGTGTGCTCTGTTCTCTGCAGTGGGTCTACACGGGAGCAACAGCCCAGCTGAAACATGGACTTCCGTCCCGACTCCACTCCTGGTTTCCACAGAATCCCAGTGGGAAGAGGCAAAGCTGGCCAGTGTTTCAAGCATCACGGGACATGATGGGGGGTGGGATTGGGGGAGGTGGTGGGAGATGCTGGAATAATGAGGCCCAGGACTAATCCTGAACAAACCTCAGAGTGCAGCGATCCCTCCCTCCCTCCTTCGCACACTCCTGCACCTCCGCTCTGTGAATATTCCTCACTTCAAGCTGATCGTCCTGTGATATCTCTTTCTTCCCCCCCTCTCTTTCTCTCCCCTTTAGCCATGGCCGGGACAGCCAACTTTTGTGGTGCAGCGGGTAGAGCCGCTGCCTCACGGCGCCAGAGACCCAGGATTGATCCCCCCACTGCTGGATCCGGGCGAGAGGGGGAATCACCGAGATTTTGCAATCAGGATATCTCTGTGAATCTGCACGTACTTACTTGTGCGCAGATCTTTCATTTAAAAAGTTCAAGAACGAGTCCACATAATTGTACTGTGAACTATAAACACTCCAAGACTTCCATCTTGTTGGTGGGAGTTTCCATGGTTACCGGGCCTAGTCCGTGACAGCTCTGATCCTGGGCCTGGCCTGAATGATGCGCATCAAGGCTTTTCTAATTAACAAAAATAAATTATCCAAACGTTGGCAGTAGAGAGGGAAAAGTCAAAAGACAATAGGTGCAGGCCATTCGGCCCCTCGAGCCAGCACCGCCATTCACTGTGATCATGGCTGATCATCCCCAATAAGTACCCCGTTCCTGACCTCTCCCCATATCCCCTGACTCCACTATCTTTAAGAGCCCTATCTGGCTCTTTTGCCCTCTGAGGCACAGAATTCCACAGATTCACAACTCTGGGTGAAAAAGTTTTTTCTCGTCTCCGTTCTAAATGGCCTACCCCTTATTCTTAAACTGCTGCCCCTGGTTCTGGACTCCCCCAACATCGGGAACATGTTTCCTGCCTCATGTTTCCAAACCCTTAATATGTTTCAATAAGATCACCTCTCATCCATCTAAATTCCAGAGTATACAAGCCCGTATGACAGTCTCGCCATCCCGGGAATTAACCTGGTGAACCACGCTGCACTCTGGGGGTGGAGGGGATCATTTTAACCAAACGTTGGGGGGAGCTGATTGCCGCGGCTGCTTATGATCCCAGCCTGACATGTATCCTCCGCTGATGATGTCCAGGTAACGTCACCATCTCCTTGGTCAGAGGAGGGGGGGGGGGGATTGGGAAGGTGGGGGAGGGATAGGTCGATGGGGTTGTGTAGAAAATGATCAAAGTCTCGGACAGACAGGAGAAACCGATTCATGTGCCTTGCATCAGATGTTAATATTTTACATAGATTAAAATAAGTGTATAGTAACTCCTTTGTAATAAACTGGCTTGTAGCTCAAGTTCTTTTGTTTTTAATAAATGTTTGAATAAATATCCCTGTTGTATGCTGTGATCTGCAGTCAAGTTACTCTGAAATTTATTTTCTCGGTCTAAAGCTTCCTCGTAAACTGACCAAAGAGTCGGTCAGGAATGGGTCGAGACCCTTCTTCAGACTCTGAAGAAGAGTTTTGACTGGAAACGTCACCCATTCCTTCTCTCCAGAGATGCTGCCTGTCCTGCTGAGTTACTCCAGCTTTTTGTGTCTAGCTTCTGTTTAAAGTCATAGAGTGGTACAGCGTGGAAAAAAGCCCTTCGGCCCAACTTGCCCACACCGGCCAACACGTCCCAGCTACACTGGTCCCACCTGCTAGCATTTGGTCCATATCCCTACAAACCTGTCCTATCCATGTACCTGTCTGACTGTGACTTAAACGTTGGGATAGCTCCAGCCTCAACTACCTCCTCTGGCAACTTGTTCCACACACCAACTGCCCTTTGTGTGAAAAAGTTACCTCTCAGATTCCTATTTAATCATTTCCCCTTCACCATAAACCTGTGCCCTCTGGTCCTAGATTCATCATTGTTTAAACCAGCATCTGCAGCTGCTTCCTTCACATAGAGTCAGTCGACTTGTCTCAGTCTCTCTTACTGCTGTGTGGCTGAGGTGATCCTGTGGGTATTGGGATTCTTGGTTCAGTTCAGGGGATGTACAGACAGTGGCAATTCTGCTCTTAAACGGTGCACATCGAGGCCAAGTCAGTGGGTCTTTTTAAGGCAGAGATAGATTGATTCTTGATTAGTATGGGTGGCAGGGGTTATGTGGAGAAAGCAGGAGAATAGATCAGCCATTATTGAATGGCGGAGTAGACTTGATGGACCGAATGGACTAATTCTTCTATCACTTATGAAATCATGAACTGTTGTGTTAGCCCTTCAGTTTAACATTTGTTTTTATTCTCATTGATTCCCTA
Organism: Raja brachyura; assembly: GCA_963514005.1. The sequence goes on from OY740817.1 coordinate 908,153, forward strand.
ACTTAGCCAACTGAGAGGTTGTTTAGGTCAGAGGAACATTGACACGGAATGTGTAGGAAGGAACTGCAGAAGCTGTTTTACACCGAAGATAGACACAAAATGCTGGAGTAACTCAGTGGGTCAGGCAGCATCTGTGGAGAACATGGATAGGTGACGTTTCACAGAGTGCTGGAGTAACTCAGCGGGTCAGGCAGCATCTGTGGAGAACATGGATAGGTGACGTTTCACAGAGTGCTGGAGTAACTCAGCGGGTCAGGCAGCATCTGTGGAGAGATGGAATAGGTGAACCTCAACAATGTTGGTATTAAAAGAAGCACCTTCCAGAATGAAGATGGAGAGATTTCTTTAGCCAGAGGGTGGTGAATCTGTGGAATTTATTGCACAGCGGTAGAGTTGCTGCCTTAAGGTGCCAGAGACCCGGGTTTGATCCTGACTACGGTGCTGTCTGTATGGAGTTTGTCCGGTATCCTTGTGACCTGCGTGGGTTTTCTCCGGGTGCTCCGGTTTACCCCCACACTCCTTAGTGTGCTTACTTTAGAGATGCAGCATGGATACAGGCCCTTCGGCCCACCGAGTCTATGCTGACCTATCAGCCGTTCACACTAGTTCTATGTTATCGCACTTTCTCATCCCCTCCCTACACACTAGGGGCAATTTACAGAGGGCCAATTAACCTACATACTACATGGAACTTGTTCTATTTAAATCTCATTGCTTTAATTACTTGGGGTGATTCGTCGTTGCCAAGCTGGGATTCGAACTTGCTTCTCTATCGATGGTTCTGAACTCTTTGCTGCTCCAATAACTTCACCGCGTTGCTGCCATGGTGGCATGGTGCGGGTATCCGAGAGCTCTGCCACACTCCGAGCCTTCTCTTCCTCTCCCCCTCTCACAGCGCCAGAGTCCCGGGTTCCATCCTGACTACGGGTGCTGTCTGTGTGGAGTTTGTACGTTCGCCCCGTGACCTGCGTAGGTTTTCTCCAGGCACTCCGGTTTTCTTCCCACACTCCAAAGACATGCGGGTTTGTAGGTTAATTGGCTTCGGTAAAAATTGTAAATTGTCGCTGGTGTGTGTGTGTGTGTGTGTAGGATAGTGCTGGTGTATGGGGATCGCTGGTCGGCGCAGACTCGGTGGGCCGAAGGGCCTGTTTCCATGCTGTATTTCTCCCAGTCCGGACCCAACCCCAGAATTCACGTATAAAGATTGTGTCTACTCCACCGCTCAATCTCCTCAAGGTGTGCCCAGTATGAACAAGTTCTCCTCTCTCTGGCAGCAGTTCTGTGAGACCTTCAACAATATGCCAACTTGTACTGAATGGACAAGCTCCTGCTTCAATGCCGTACATCCCGATAACTCTTGGAAGTGTAATCACTGCTGTTTAGTTTCGAGACATAGTGCGGAAACAGGCCCTTCGGCCCACCGACTCCGCACCCACCCCCGTATCCCTGCACACTAAAATTATCCTACACACCCTAGGGATAATTTACAATTTATACCAAGTCAATAATGTATGAAGAGGCAAGGGAGTTTAATTGTCTGATGAACCAGGAATGAAACAATGAAATACTGACTTGCGGTGGCTTTACAGGACGTCAACACGGGAACACACTGATAAATATAGTCGATAAATTAATAATCAGTAGCAGGAAACCAGACCATAACAGTGCAAAACCAAAGTCCATTGTGCAGCTATAATCAAAGTCCAAAGATCATAGTTGTTGAGGTTAGTGTTGTACAGTTGTCAACAACCTGATGGTTTAGTTTAGTGTCGAGATCCAGCATTGAAACAGGCCCTTCGGCCCATCGAGTTCACACTAGTTTGATGTTATCCCACTTTCTCACACATGAGGGGCAAGAGAGTTTATTGTCATGTGTTCCAGATAGGACAATGAAATTCTTGCTTGCTGCAGCACAACTAAATATGTAAACATAATACATAGCTGGGGAAAAAAAGTTCAGAGTGTATATACACATGCCCACATACCCAATAAATAAACAACTATAGTGCAATAATAATAATAATAATCTGTTGTAGTTCAGAGCTTATTTGTTGTCGTGTTTAATAGCCTGATGGCTGCAGGGAAGAAGCTGTTCCTGAACCAGGAGGGACAATCGACCTTACAAACCCGCACGCCTTTAGGATGTGGGAGGAAAGCAAAGCATGCGGTCACAGGGAGGAACGTGCAAACTCCATACAGACAGTGCCTGACGTCAGGTCTCTGGCGCTGTGAGGCAGCAGCTGTCCTGGCATGTTGAACAACTAGAGAAAATCCCTAGGCGGAAGTGGAACAAAAGTGCCCGGGGAAATCCCTTTCAGAAATCCCCTCCCAAGAGGGGTTCAAAAACAATTTGGAAACTTCAGCAGGAAGTTACCTGGCCGGGGTTAGCTTTGCAGTTTGTTTGCTGTTTACCAGGGACCATGGAGTGTACCTGGACGGTAAATCAGACTGGTCCAGGAAAGCTGAGGCCCTGGTCAAGAAGGGACAGAGCCGGATGTACTTTTTGAGAAGGCTCCACTCCTTCAACATCTGCAGTGAGATGCTGCAGATGTTCTACCAATCGGTGGTGGCCAGCGCCACCTTCGCTGCCGTGTGCCGGGGCAGCGTGGGGAAGGCCGCGGTCGCCAACAGGATCAACAAACTCATCAGCAAGGCCGGCTCCATCCTGGGGGCGGAGTTGGTCTTGGAGAGGAGGATGCTCCTCAAACTGCGGAGCATCCTGGACAAGACAGCTCACCCCCTCCGTGACACACTGGTCAACCTGAGGAGCACCTTCAGCAACAGACTGGTTCCGCCAAGATGCAGCACAGAACATCAGGAAGAAGGGTCTCGACCCGAAACGGTGCCTATCTCCTTCGCTCCTTAGATGCTGCTGCACCCGCTGAGTTTCTCCAGCTTTTTGTGTAACCACAGGAGATCCTTCTTCCCTGTGGCTGTCAAACTGTACAACTCCTCCCCCTTCTGTCATGGGGTAGACTGAGACTGACCTCCCCCCTCCCCAATCTTTACACATCCCCAACCCTTTCCACTCGTCACTTTAATTTAATGTTTCATGTATTTTGTATTTTATGACTGTTGGTAGATCAATTTCCCTCCAGGGATAAATAACGTTCTATCGTATCGTATTGTAGCAGCCAGCACACTCCACAGCTGCTATCAAAACCTTGCTTTATTTTAAATACATCTCCAAAGTTTGCCACTCCTCTAGGTTTAAATGAGTTAATTGTGGAGTGAATAACTAACCCCTTATTAATCTGGACCATCGCCAATCAATCATCGTTGCAGGTCGGACCCCTTCAACAAACTGAGAACATGGAGGTTGGGGGAGAAACGAGGAAACATGATACATTGATGAAGAAATACCCCGACCCGAAACGTCACCTATCCACGTTCTCCACAGATGCTGCCTGACCCGCTGAGTTACTCCAGCACTCTGTGAAACGTCACCTATCCATCTTCTCCACAGATGCTGCCTGACCCGCTGAGTTACTCCAGCACTCTGTGAAACGTCACCTATCCATCTTCTCCACAGATGCTGCCTGACCCGCTGAGTTACTCCAGCACTCTGTGAAACGTCACCTATCCATCTTCTCCACAGATGCTGCCTGACCCGCTGAATTACTCCAGCACTCTGTGAAACGTCACCTATCCATGTTCCCCACAGATGCTGCCTGACCCGCTGAGTTACTCCAGCACTCTGTGAAACGTCACCTATCCATGTTCCCCACAGATGCTGCCTGACCCGCTGAGTTACTCCAGCACTCTGTCCTATAACACCCAGGTCCACACTGAAGCCCAATGAGTGCAGACACAGCAGACCCTCTCTGCACCGACCAAGTTTCATTTTACTCTGCAGTACATTCCCCTTGCACCAAGCATGCACTTTGACCCTTGGAATAAATGGCCTGATAACAGCTCTCCATGGCTGCAGTGGTAGGGAGTGTGGGATGGGGGGGGGGGAGGGGAGGGGGGGGGGAGGGGACTCGGATCTTTGCTGAGTTTCCTGAGGAATCCTTCCGGACATTCCCTGCTGGTGAAGAGACCTCCCCTGTCACACCCACCCCCCTCCCCTCCCCCCCCCCCCACAGAGGAAGGCACCCCTTATCCCGTCCCTTCTGGGTCTCAGTGGCACCTTTCGGTGGCTGTTGGGTTCAGAGAGAAATAATTTACTGCCTCCCCCCTCCCCCTCAGACATCTGATCTCTCCCCTCCATAATGTTTAAGAAGGAACGGCAGATGCTGGAAAATCGAAGGTAGACAAAAGTGCTGGAGAAACGCAGCGGGTGAGGCAGCATCTATGGAGCGAAGGAAATAGGCGACGTTTCGGGTTGCGACCCTTCTTCAGAAGAAGGCTCTCAACCCAAAACGTCGCCTATTTCCTTCGCTCGCTCTGCCTCACTCGCTGAGTTTCTCCAGCATTTTCGTCTACCTTCTCCCCTCCATAAGGTGTTAAGTGATAGGAGCAGAATTAGGCCATTCGGTCCATCAAGTCCACTCCACCATTCAATCATGGCTGATCCATCTCTCCCTCCTAACCCCATTCTCCTGACTTCCCCCCATAACCCCTGACACCCCTACTAATCAAGAATCTGTCTATCTCTGCCTTAAATATATCCACTGACTTGTGGCCTCCGTGTGGCAAAGAATTCCACAGATTCACCACCCTCTGGCTAAAGAAATTCCTCCTCATCTCCTCCCTAGTCTTCCTCTCTCTGAGACATCTGATCTCCTGTCTCTCCTAGCCTTTTTATCCTTCCTCTATCCCCGTCTTTCTCCCCACCCCCCTTTCTTTCTCCCCCTGTTTCTCCTTCTCTCTGCCCCCTATCTGGCCCTCTCCCTCTCTCCCCCCCCCTCCACTTTCTCTCTCCCCCAGACATCTGATCTGTCCCCTCGCAGGCGGAGGTATTGTGGGTAGACAGACGGGGTGGAGAGGGAGGGAGGGAGAGGCGCAAACATGGCGTTGTGGTGACTGGCTGCTGCTGCTGCCATGGCCGGGCTGTGTGTGTGAGTGGGGGAGACACAGACAGAGACAGAGACACGGAGCGAGCGAGCGAGTGAGTGAGTGAGTGAGCGAGCGCTGCTTGAGGCGGAGCGGAGCGGAGAGGCCCATTGTTCCGGGTCGGGCTGGATGCGTTGGGACGAGCCGGGCCGCGGTGGGTGAGGGCGAGCCGGGCCGACAATCCCAGCCCCAAGTGCGGTTCATGGATAGAAACTACCCGGCGTCCAGCTTCGGAGATCCGCTGGGAACGGGGCAAGGATGGAGCTACGACCGGGCAGCGTCAGGAGTGAAAGCCAGGTACACCCCCCTCCCCCCTCAACCACCCTCCTCCCCCCTCAACCACCCTCCTCCCCCCTCAACCACCCCCCTCCCCCCTCAATCCCTCCCCCCCCCTCAATCCTGCACCCCCCCCCCCCCAAATCCTCAACCCCCTCCCCCAATCCTCAACCCCCTCCCCCAATCCTCAACCCCCTCCTCCCGCAGTTTGCAGCGAGGCCGCCGCCGCTCTGCGTTGCAAACATGGGCTCTGGTTTTAGCCGAATGCAAAGTTAAAACAAGCGATCAAGGCCGAGGGAGGTTTCTCTCTTCCCCTTCCCCCCTCTCTCTTGTTTGTGTCTCTCTCACACACAGATACACACACAGACACACAGACTTACACACATATGCACACAGATACCCACACAGGTAGATACACACAGACACATACACATAGGCACAGACACAGATACACACACAAACACAGATACCCACACAGGTAGATACACACACATACATAGACACACACATAGACATATACATACACACATACATAGACACACACATACATAGACACACACACATACATAGACACACACACATACATAGACACACACATAGACATATTAATACACACATACATAGACACACACATACATAGACACACATACATAGACACACACACACATACATAGACACACACACATACATAGACACACACACATACATAGACACACACATACATACATAGACACACACACACATACATAGACACACACACATACATAGACACACACACATACATAGACACACACACATACATAGACACACATGCTCACACACAGGTTTGGGGATAAAGGGCCGTTAATGTATCCGAGGCGGGGGGAGGGCAGGAAATTGCTACAAATGTGCGCTACATTGTTGCGCCGCCGAGGCTGGGATCCGATCAGATTCACGTTACAGTGGAGACAACCCGAGGCCCGTCCCCCCCTTCTCTCCCCGTCCCCCCCTTCTCTCCCCGTCCCCCCCCTTCTCTCCCCGTCCCCCCCCCCTTCTCTCCCCGTCCCCCCCCCCTTCTCTCCCCGTCCCCCCCCCTTCTCTTCTCTCTTCTCCCCTCATCCCTCCCTCTGTCCCCCTCCTCCTCTCCCCTCTCTCTCTAAACCCCCTTCCCCCCCCTTTCTCTGCCCCCTCCCATGTTCCGTCGGCAGATCCCCGCGTACATTCCTCCCCCTTTTGTCCGGCTGCACCACAGATACACACACACACACACACACACAAGGCCGGTTTATTAAACGCTCCACACTATTATCTCCACTTAGGCCTCTCCTCGCCCGCCCGCCCGCTGGATTCCCATCTAGTGTTGCTAATTCAGCAGCGTCGAGTGGGGCAAATGTAACGCTGCACCCCCCCCCGTCACATGGAGTTTACTGTTGTGTTATTTTTTGGAGGGAGGGAGAGATAGAGGGAGGGAGAGGAAGAGGGAAGCGATTCTAAACCACAACTCTGATGAAAAATGGAAGCTATTATTTGTGTCTGGCCGTGCAGGTCTCCATTGTTACAACATTTTCTCTCTCTCTCCCACCTGATGTGGGCGCGTGTTTTGGGGGGAGTGTTTCTTGGGGAAGAAATTCTGCTTCTAAATCTGGTCAAATACTGTAGATTTGATGCTGGATGTGTAAAGCTTTGCCAGGCTTGTTACCGGGCAGACTGGACCACCCTCACACAAACGATGCTACCTGTAATTAAACGGTTTTTAGCGTTTTTTGTTTCCAAGCAAGACTTTGGGGGGAGGATTTGATAATCTGTGCTGCACTGTTAGTGATTGTCCACTTACATTCCAGGGCTGACCAACAGGAATTAATGATGATACAAAACCATGAGGGGAATAGATGGGGTACAGAGTATCTTGCCCAGAGTAGGGGAATCGAGAACCAGAGGGCATTAGTTTAAGGTGAAGGGGGAAAGATTCAATTAGGAATCTGAGGGGTATCTTTTCCTTACCAAGGGTGATGGGTGTATGGAACGAGCTGCCAGAGGAGGTAGTTGCGGCTGGGGCTATCCCAACGTTTAAGAAACATTTAGACAGGCACATGGGTAGGACAGGTTTGGAGGGATATGGACCCAACGCGGGCAGGTGGGACTAGTGTAGATGGGGCATGTTGGCCGGTGTGGGCAAGATGGGCCGAAGGGCCTGATTCCATCCTGTATCACTTTACGATGGTGAAAACACGCAGTGGGTCAGGCAGCGTCTGTGGAGAGAGAGTTAACATTTCAGATTGGAGGCTTTTTCTCCTGCCTGCAATGCTCTGTTTCTCTCTCAGCAGTCACTGCCTGACCTGCAGTTAGTTTTAGTCTGGAGATACAGCATGGAAACAGGCCCTTCAGCCCACAGAGTCCACGCTGACCATCGATCACCCGTTCACACTAGTTCTATGTTTTTGCCAGGATTGTTACCGGGCAGATTGTCCCTACACACTAGGGCCGATTAATCTACAAATCTGCACGTCTTTGGAGTGTGGGAGGAAACCGGAGCACCCGGAGAAAACTAACATGGTCACAGGGAGAACGTGCAAACTCCTCACAGACAGACAGTAACCGAAATAGGATTGAACCCGGGTCTCCAGCGCTGTTAGGCAGTGGCTCTACCCGCTGCGCCACCGTGCCGCCCTTTTGTTTTGGGTTTGCTGCAAAAGGGGGTGATGGGGGGGAGGGGGTGGCAGGGGGGAGAGGATTCCAGTGTTGCCCTCCACCCCCTCCCCCCATCCCAGCTGACAAATTGTGTAGGAAGTAACTGCAGATGCTGGTTTACAACGAAAAAAGGCACAAAATGCTGGAGTAACTCAGGGATCACAGTTGAAGAATAAGGGGCAGGCCATTTAGGACTGAGATGAGGAAAACCTTTTCAACCAGAGAGTTGTGAATCTGTGGAATTCTCTGCCACAGAAGTCAGTGGAGGCCAAGTCACTGGATGTTTTCAAGAGAGAGTTAGATCTAGCTCTTAGGGCAAACGGAATCAAGGGATATGGGGAGAAAGCAGGAACGGGGTACTGATTTTAGAATATGATCAGCCATGATCACCTTCAATGGAGGTGCTGGCTCGAAGGGCAAATGGCCTATTCCTGCACCTATTTTCTGTGTTTAAATTTGTAACTCAGCGGGACAGGCAGCATCTCTAGAGTAAAGGAATGGGTGACGTTTCGGGTTGGGAAGGGTCTCAATCCAAAATGTCACCTGTCCATGTTCTCCACAGATGCTGCCTGACCCGCTGAGTTACTCCAGCTGTTTTGTGTCTATCTTTGATGCTGAACTGGACTTGTGTTCATAATGGTCAGAATTCCTGAAATTCCTCTACCCATTTAATTCCCCCCCTCCACTATCTTGTACATCCTCGATGCTTCCGACTGAGGCTGGGAAGCAGAGATGGGGAGTGAGATCACAGTCGGTTATTGATCGGTGCAATTCACGGCCTGGGAACCTGAAGAAAGGCCATTAAAGAGCAACTTTCTAAAAATCTGAAGAAGGGTCTGGACCTGAAACGTCACCCATTCCTTCTCTCCAGAGATGCTGCCTGTCCTGCTGAGATACTCCAGCACTTTGTGTCTGTCTTCGATTTAAACCAGTGTCTGCAGTTCTTTCCTGCAGAGATTGGCAGGTTCCTGATTAGTACTGGCGTCAAAGGTTATGGGGAGAAGGCAGGAGAATGGGGTTAGGAGGGAGAGATAGATCTGCCATGATTGAATGGCAGAGTTGCCTCGATGGGCCGATTGGCCTAACTCTGCTCCTATGTCTTGTGAGCAGGAAGGAACTGCAGATGCTGGTTTAAATCAAAGATAGACACAAAAAGCTGGAGTAACTCAGCGGGACAGGCAGCATCTCTGGAGAAAAGGAATGGGTGACGTTTCGGGTTGAGACCATTCTTATGAGCCAGGCCCATATTCCACTGAAGATTCCCCATCCATGTAGCTGTCTGTTTTGACTTCAAATGCACTGGATTGACCTCGAAATTAGTTTTTTAAACCTAATTGTCATATGTACCGATATTGAAATATTTTTAAAAAGAGCACAAAGTGCTGGAGTAACTCAGCGGGTCAGGCAGCATCTGTGGAGAACACGGATAGGTGACGTTTCACAAAGTGCTGGAGTAACTCAGCGGGTCAGGCAGCATCTGTGGAGAACATGGATAGGTGACGTTTCACAAAGTGCTGGAGTAACTCAGCGGGTCAGGCAGCATCTGTGGAGAACATGGATAGGTGACGTTTCACAGAGTGCTGGAGTAACTCAGCGGGTCAGGCAGCATCTGTGGAGAAGGTGTTTAGGTGACGTTATGGGGTCTGGACCTTTCTTCAGGCTGTCTGATGGTCAATGTTGATGATGGGAGGAAGGGCCTGTATCCATGTTGTATCTCTAAATCTAAACCAAACCAAGAACCCTGAAGCAGGGTCGTGGCCCGAAACACCAGACGAAACCCGCAGAGAGACTTTAGAGATGCAGCGTGGAAACAGGTCCTTAGACCCACCGAGTCCGCGCCGACCAGCGATCACCGCGTCCGTGCACTAACACCATCCCACGCACTAGGGACAATTTACGATTTTACTGAAGCCAATTAACCGGAGCACCCGGAGAAAACTCACGTGGTCACGGGGAGAACATGCATACTCCGTACAGACAGCACCCGTAGTCAGGCTGGAACCCGGGTCTCTGCTGCTGTGAGGCAGCAGCTCTACCTGCTGCACCACCGTGACGAAGGCAGATGGAATTTCCTGAATTACCGGACAAAATCCCCCAAGGATTTGTGCCACAAGCTTCACCCTAAACAGGGTGGTGTTGAACTTGTAACCCAAGTACTGAGGGGAAGCACGAAACTGCAGAGAAATAGGGGGTTTCTGTTATGGAGCTGAGTGGGGCTCACTGTGACAGGAGAGCGAGCAGTTGAATGGTGCTTTATTGTGACGTGTACCTACGTACGGTGAAATATATATCATATGTGTGTATATCTAGGGCACAATCACAATTAGGCACGAGTTTATTTTTTATAGTTTAGTTTGGGTTAGAGATACAGCGCTGAACCAGGCCCTTCGGCCCACTTAGTCCGCACCGACCAGCGATCCCCGCTCACTAACACTGTCCTGCACACACTACAGGGACAATTTACACATTTACACCAAGTCAATTAACCTACAAACCTGCACAACTTTGGAGTGTGAGATGAAACCACAGATCTAGGAGAAAACCCACGCAGGTCACGGGGAGAACGTGCAAACTCCGTGCAGACAGCACCCGTAGTCGGGATCGAACCCGGGTGTCTAGCGCTGTGAGGCAGCAGCTCTACCCGCTGCACCACCGTACTGCCACTGCTAGGCCTCAGGCACAATGGTACTGTTGTGGATGATGGAGTAAGGATGGTAGATGGGCCCTGCACAAAGCTCTGCTTGGGCTCGGCTACTTGGAGAGGGCAACGTGCCAAGGCAGGGTGGCTGGGACTTGTGGCCGCTGTATAATGTGGATTGGAAGTTTCACTAATGGAGAGGAGATCAGACATTGGGCTAAAGTCGATGGGATTAGGTTTTATTGGTTTGGGAGTCAAACACAGGTTTAAAATTCTGCTTTTTAAAGTTTAAGGTGGTGCTACCGTTTAGTTTAGTATACAGCTTAGCAACAGGCCCTTCGGCCCACCCAGTCCGTGCCAACCAGTGATCGATCCCCTGTACACTAGTACAGGAACAATTTTTCTTGGGAGCCACAAACCTGTATGTCTTTAGAATTTAGAATTTTTAGAAATCAGAGCACCCGGAGAAAACCCACAGGGTCCAAGGGAGAACGTGCAAACTCCGTGCAGACAGCACCCGTAGTCAGGATCGAACCCGGGTCTCTGATGCTGTGAGGCAGCAACTCTACCCCCTGCGCCACCGTGCCGCCCTGTGTATGACATAATGTGGAAACAAAGAACTGCAGATGCAGGTTTATACAAAAAAAGACACAAAGTGCTGGAGTAACTTGACCCAGACCCTGAACCTCCAGCTTTCTGTGATGCGCTGCAATGCTGGGAACTATATACTGGGCTCTCTACCTATGGCTATGGGGACTGGTTATCGGACGCATTGTGTGGGCTGGGGGACCGAGTTCCGGGTGCGCACTGTCGCTGGAGAACTAGTTACCTGCAGTTAACCGGGTTAGGTCGGTAGTTAACTTGGTTGAGCTGCCGCCTTCACCAGGCCGAGATGAGTCGCCCTGCTTCACCCCGTGTGGTCGCAATCGTGGAGAACACGGATAGGTGACGTTTCACAGAGTGCTGGAGTAACTCAGCGGGTCAGGCAGCATCTGTGGAGAACATGGATAGGTGACGTTTCACAGAGTGCTGGAGTAACTCAGCGGGTCAGGCAGCATCTGGGTAGAGAGAAACAGGGTTTTGTTTTGATGAACTATAATGGATCAGAAAAACAAACTACACAGAGCGATACAGCACGGAAACAGGTTCTTCGGCCCACAATGTCCATGCTGAACGTGATGCCAAGGTCAACTAATCATTCATTGTTCTTTATCTCTCCACATCACCATCTATATCTCTCGTTTCCCTTTTCCCTAACTAGTCTGACCCGAAACGTCGCCCATTCCTTCTCTCCAGAGACGCTGCCTGTCCCGCGGAGCTACTCCAGCATTTTGTGTCCATCTTGTGCTTAAACCTTCCTTCCTACACCATAAACTGATCTCCTCTGCCTGCATGTGATCCATATCCCTCCATTCCCTGCATATCCACGCACCAATTCAAGAGCCTCTTAACCCCACTATCGTATCGGCCTCCACCACCACCCCTGGCAGCGCGTTCCAGGCACCCCCCACCCTCTGTAAAAATACCTGCCCCCCCCCCTCTCACATCTCCATTAAACTTTGCCCCTCTCACCTTAAAGCTGTGCCCTCTGGTCTTTGACATTCCCACCCTGGCCAAAGGCTTCTGACAGTTGACCCTGTTCAATAGGTGTGCTGTTGGTCAGACACTGCTGAGTGCTTCCTGTACTTTCTGTTGTTATTTTATGTATTAAAGAGTTATGGCCTGGGGTGAGGTTTAGGGGTTCATGTTTACCTGAGTGCATCTTTTCTGCGTCTGTTGGCCAAGAAAATGGCAGCAGGGTTGACTGATGGGCGGGTAATGTGGATGAAAACATCACACAGATGGAGAATTGCCATTCCCCTCCCCTTCCTCCCCTTCCTTCCCCCCCCCCCCCCCCCTCCCCACCCCCACACCCCACTGAGAGCAGTTGTGGCTCTGGGTGCAAGGATCTGGACTGTAAGTCTGTCTGTGTGTGTGTGTGAATGTCTGTCTGTCTGAACCAGTGTTTGTGTGTATGGGCCCATGTTTGTGTGTCTGTGTGTATGGGCCCATGTTTGTGTGTTTGTGTGTATGGGCCCATGTTTGTGTGTTTGTGTGTATGGGCCCATGTTTGTGTGTCTATGTGTATGGGCCCGTGTCTGTGTGTATGGGCCCATGTTTGTGTGTATGGGCCCGTGTTTGTGTGTATGGGCCCGTGTTTGTGTGTATGGGCCCATGTTTGTGTGTTTGTGTGTATGGGCCCATGTTTGTGTGTATGGGCCCGTGTTTGTGTGTCTGTGTGTATGGGCCCGTGTCTGTGTGTATGGGCCCATGTTTGTGTGTATGGGCCCGTGTTTGTGTGTATGGGCCCATGTTTGTGTGTCTGTGTGTATGGGCCCGTGTTTGTGTGTCTGTGTGTATGGGCCCGTGTCTGTGTGTATGGGCCCGTGTTTGTGTGTATGGGCCCATGTTTGTGTGTATGGGCCCATGTTTGTGTGTATGGGCCCATGTTTGTGTGTATGAGCCCATGTTTGTGTGCCTGTGTGTATGGGCCCGTGTTTGTGTGTCTGTGTGTGTGGGCCCGTGTTTGTGTGTGTGGGCCTGTGTGTATGGGCCCGTGTTTGTGTGTCTGGGCCTGTGTGTATGGGCCCATGTCTGTGTGTATGGGCCCATGTCTGTGTGTATGGGCCCATGTTTGTGTGTTTGTGTGTATGGGCCCGTGTCTGTGTGTATGGGCCCATGTTTGTGTGTATGGGCCCGTGTTTGTGTGTATGGGCCCATGTTTGTGTGCCTGTGTGTATGGGCCCGTGTTTGTGTGTATGGGCCCATGTTTGTGTGTCTGTGTGTATGGGCCCATGTTTGTGTGTTTGTGTGTATGGGCCCGTGTTTGTGTGTATGGGCCCGTGTTTGTGTGTATGGGCCCGTGTTTGTGTGTCTGGGTCTGTGTGTATGGGCCCGTGTCTGTGTGTATGGGCCCGTGTTTGTGTGTCTGGGCCTGTGTGTATGGGCCCGTGTCTGTGTGTATGGGCCCGTGTCTGTGTGTATGGGCCCATGTCTGTGTGTATGGGCCCATGTTTGTGTGTCTGTGTGTATGGGCCCATGTTTGTGTGTATGGGCCCGTGTTTGTGTGTATGGGCCCATGTTTGTGTGCCTGTGTGTATGGGCCCGTGTTTGTGTGCCTGTGTGTATGGGCCCGTGTTTGTGTGTCAGGGTCTGTGTGTCTGGGCCTCTATCTGGGCTTGTATAAGAATGGTGCATTTGGCCACCAGCCACTGAGGATATTTGTTTCTGCTGCTTGCCTCTGCAGCCCCTGACCAACAACGCCCCTCCCCCTCCCCCCATGCAGTGGGCACTGGGGCAGTGGGCAGTCCGCACGGCGGTGACCTTACCTAAGCCTTTGCCGCCACCACCATGAGGATTGCTCCCTTCCCCCCGGGCACCGTCAGTGCTGTCTCCGGTCCACAGACGGTTTGCCTCCAGAGCTGCGTGGGTTTTCTCCGGGTGCTCCGGTTTCCTCCCACACTCCAAAGACGTGCGGGTTTTTAGATTAATTGGAGTTGGTAAAATTGTCAATTGTCCCCAGTGTGTGTAGGATCGTGCTAGTGTGCGGGGTGATCGCTTGTCGGCGCGGACTCGGTGGGATGAAGTGTCTCTAAATTTAAAATTTCCCCAATCCCCCCCCACTGCCCAGATGTGCCGCTTGGTAATCAGGTCTCAACATCTGGCCTGAGTGGAAGCAGCGAGCCTGTGACCTACTTCTGTGTGCGGCTGAGTGACGCACTCGCTGGGCTGCATCACTAACAGGCGAAAATCATTTACTGAAATTAAGAACCTTTCAAATGCTGTGGGATGTGAACCAGGAGGCGTTCCTGTCACATTAGTCGGTGTTGCTGCTAAGTGTTCAGTAAAGATACCCAGTGGGTGTGTGAGACAGTTCAGTCTGAGCACAACACTGCAGTATAATTATATATTTTCCCGGCAGAGTTTGTGTTGTATTTGGAAAGGTATTCTCACTCCCCCCCCCCCCCGATTCCCACTTCCTAAACTCAGGGAATTCCATCTCCGTCACTTACCGCTCCCTTCTGCCCGGCAACCGGCCGGCTCTTGAACACTGCACAACGCTAACCTCAGCAACTGGGATCTGCTACACTGGTGTGTAGTTTTGTTTGGAAATGCAGCGCGGAAACAGGCCATTCGACCCCCATCAGGTCCGCGCCGACCAGCGATCCCCGCACACTGACACGGTCACCATTGTGTTTTCACCCAGAGAGTTGTGAATCTGTGGAATTCTCTGCCACAGAAGGCAGTGGAGGCCAAGTCACTGGATGTTTTCAAGGAAGAATTAGATGGAGGTCTTGGGGCAAACGGAATCAAGGGATATGGGGAGAAAGTAGGAACGGGGTACTGATTCTGGATGATCAGCCATGATCACATTGAATGGCGGTGCTGGCTTGAAGGGCCGAATGGCCTACTCCTGCACCTATTTTCTATGTTTCTAAGCTTCTATCCTACTAGGGACAATATACATTTACACCAAAGCCAATTAACCTACAAACCTGTACGTCTTTGGAGTGTGGGAGGAAACCGGAGTACCCGGAGAAAACCCACGTGGTCACGGGGAGAACGTACAAACTCCACACAGACAGCACCTGTAGTCAGGATTGAACCCGGGTCTCTGGCGCTGTGAGGCAGCAACTCTACCGCTGCGCCACCTTGTCTCTCGTTGCATTACGGACTTCAGTTTGCACTATTATAGTTACCTAATAACACTACTATTAAATTACTGTTTTATTTATTAATATACATTTGTGTGTTGTGGCATTAGTGAGTCTAAAGCAGCAAGTAAGAATTTCATTGTGTGGGAAGGAACTGCAGATGCTGGTTTACACTGAAGATAGACACAGAGTACTGGAGTAACTCAGCGGGCCAGGCAGTACCTCTGGAGCGAAGGAATGGGTGACGTTTTGGGTCGAGACTCTTCTTCAGACTGAGTGTTGGAGGTGCTGATCACAGGGACAGGCCATGTAGTGAGTTTGGTTTGCACGTGTTGGTGGCTGCGGCTGGGATATGAAGAGAGGCCGACAAAGCTGGAAGATTAATGTCCCTGTCATTGTACAATAATATCACTAATAGACGGCACGGTGGTGCAGCGGGTCGAGGAGTTCGGTGCAGTTTAGTGCCCGTCCCCCCCCCCCCCCAGTACTTGGGCTGCTGGGTCAACACCACCCTGTTTTGGGTGAAGCGTGTGTCAGAAATCCTTGGGGGATTTTGGAAATTTCTTCTGCCTTCTTCATGGGGGCGCAGCGGGTAGAGCTGCTGCCTTCACAGCACCAGAGACTCGGGTTCAATCCTGACTACGGGTGCTGCCTGTACGGAGTTTGTACGTCCTCCCTGTGTTCTCGTGGGTTTCCTCTGGGTGCTCCGGTTTCATAGAAACATAGAAAATAGGTGCAGGAGTAGGCCATTCGGCCCTTCGAGCCTGCACCGCCATTCAATATGATCATGGCTGATCATCCAACTCAGTATCCTGTACCTGCCTTCTCTCCATACCCTCTGATCCCCTTAGCTACAAGGGCCACATCTATCTCCCTCGTAAATATAGCCAATGAACTGGCCTCAACTACCTTCTGTGGCAGAGAATTCCACAGATTCACCACTCTCTGTGTGAAAAAGGTTTTTCTCATCTCGGTCCTAAAAGATTTCCCCCTTATCCTTAAACTGTGTGACCCCTTGTTCTGGACCTTCCCAACATCGGGAACAATCTTCCTGCATCTAGCCTGTCGAACCCCTTAAGAATTTTGTAAGTCTCTATAAGATCCACATCCTCCCACATCCCAAAGACGTGCAGGTTTGCAGATTAATCGGCCTCTGTAAATTGCCCCCTAGTGTACAGGGAGTGGGTGAGAAAGTGGAATAACATAGAATTAGTGTGAACAAGTGGTCGATGGGCAGCGTGGACCAGGTGGGCCGAAGGGCCTGTTAACATGCTGTATGTTTAAACTAAACCGTGCCGGACAAAATGTAGAAACAAGGAACTGCCGATGCTGGTCTACATAAAAAGACACAGAGTGCTGGAGTAACTCAGCGGGTCAGGCAGCATCTGTGGAGAACATGGATAGGTGACGTTTCAGGTCGGGACCCTTCTTCGGACTGAATGCTGTCTGTGACCCGACTAGTGTGCACCTTGTGCAAGTTCACGTTACGATGTAGGTATTTAATTTAGTGATTAGTTATGTTCATAAAACAGGAGTAGAATTAGGCCATTCAGCCCATTGAGTCCATTCCATCATTCAATCATGGCTGATCTATCAAGCCTATTCTCCTGCCTGCTCCCTGTAACCTTTGACACCCTTACTAATCAAGAGGTTATCAATCCCTGCTGGACAAATCCCCGGTGGCTTGGCCTCCACCGCCGTCTATGGCAATGAACAAATAAGCAAATGTACATATATATATAAACTGTACATTAGTGGCAAGAATAATTAAATAATTAAAAATCTGCAAAGAGAAACCAAAGGCGTTCACAAATGTTCTTTTAAGAATTAATATTCTTTGCGGTGGCACGGTGGAGCAGCGGTAGAGTTGCTGCCTCACTGCGCCAGAGACCCGCGTTCCATCCTGACTACGGGTGCTGTCTGTACGGAGTTTGCACGTTGTCCCCGCGACCTGAGTGGGGTTTTCACCAGGATCTTCGGTTTCCTCCCACACTACAAAGACGTGCAGGTTTGTAGGTTAATTGGCCTGTGTATAAATATAAATTGTCCCCAGTGTGTAGGATAGTGTTAGTGTGCGGGGATCGCTGGTCGGCACGGACTCGGTGGGCTGAAGGGCCTGTTTCCGCGCTGTATCTCTAAACTAAACTTGCATTTGAAGAGCGCCGGAGGACTTGGATGGTCCCAAAGTGTTTTATTACAAATTATTAACGTGTAAAAATGTTGCAGTTGTGGACACATCGCAGCCAATTGTTGTGCAGCAAAGTCTCGCTCAGAGAAGGTGAGATTGCCCCTGTAATCTGCCTGTTTCTTGGGCCTTCAGATCAACGTCCTGGCAGATGCATTTCGCCCAAAGATAAATCTCGTTTTGTGTATTAATATCTCAATGAAAGTTGGAGCACTTTGTTATGTACTGGACGGCACAACAACTAAATGTGCAACTATCGATGATACGGTAAAATAGTAACCAGACCATTGTAATCGTGTAGACACAATGCTGGAGTAACTCAGCGGGACAGGCAGCATCTCTGGAGAGAAGGAATGGGTGACGTTTTGGGTCGAGACCCTTCCTCAGAAGAACCCATTGCTTCTCTCCAGAGATGCTGCCAGTCCCGCTGAGTTACTCCAGTGTTTTGTGCCTATATTCGGTTTAAACCAGCATTTGCAGTTCCTTCCTACACAAGTGTAATCATGTTTTGTCTTTCTGCTGACTGGTTAGCACGCAACAAAAGCTTTTCACTGTAACTCGGTACATGTGACAATAAACTGAAACTGAAACTGCTGATGGGTTGGGGAGGGGAGAAGATGTTTAACTGACTGGACAGTGCCTGTGCTTGTTTAATTGCAGTGTGAGGTTTACAGAGGGAGTTTGTTAGAAAACTGGGTGCAGTTATTTACAAGGGAAGATTAAAAAAATCTATAAATATTTTAATCTCCTCTGGAGTCCTTACTCATAACCTGTTGTATGAGTCTGTTGAAGGTTCCCGACCCGAAACGTCACCTATCCATGTTCTCCACAGATGCTGCCTGACCCGCTGAGTTACTCCAGCACTCTGTGAAATGTCACCTATCCATGTTCTCCACAGATGCTGCCTGACCCGCTGAGTTACTCCAGCACTCTGTGAAACGTCACCTATCCATGTTCTCCACAGATGCTGCCTGTAGAGGTATTTCAGGAATTCTGACCATTATTAACACACGTCCAGTTCTGCATTGAAGACAGACACAAAAAAGCTGGAGTAACTCAGCGGGTCAGGCAGCATCTGTGGAGAACATGGATAGGTGACATTTCGGTTCGAGACCTTTCTTCAGACCGGTTCCTCTCCCCTGACTCTCAGTCTGAAGGAGGGTCTCAACCCGAAACATCACCTATCCATGTTCTCCAGAGATGGACGTGTTAATAGTGGTCAGAATTCCTGAAATGCATCTACCCATTTTATCCTCCCCTCCACTATCTTGTACATCCCCGATGCTTCCAACTGAGGCTGGGAAGCAGAGATGGGGAGTGAGATCACAGTCGGTTATTGATCGGTGAAATTCACGGCTTGGGAACCTGAAGAAAGGCCATTAAAGAGCAACTTCTGAAAAATCTGAAGAAGGGTCTGGACCCGAAAAGTCACCCATTCCTTCTCTCCAGAGATGCTGCCTGTCCCGCTGAGTTACTCCAGCTTTCTGTGTCAATCTTTGGTTTAAACCAGCATGTGCAGTTCCTTCCTGGGTGGATATTGTGGTTGTTATGAGGCAAGATTGAGGTTGGTCCGGTGGTCTGTGTAGGATTTCCTGCAGGTCTAATGTTGCTTTGTTACACCAGATGAGCAGAGAGCAGGTAGATAGATGCTGGAGTAACATACTGCAGGCTTAAGATTAGCTGTTGGCCTGGTTTATTTGTGAATGGAACCACACTTCACAGCTTGGCAACTGTCCGAGTTTGTGTCCCTGTGGTATTCAGTGGTTCAAACCAGAACATTTTAATCCATGACAGGGGCAGCACAGTGGCCCAGCGGGTAGAACCACTGCCTCACGGCGCCAGGGACCCCGGTTCAATCCTGACCTCAGGTGCTGTCTGTGTGGAGTTTGCACGTTCTCCTTGTGATCACGTGGGTTTTCTCCGGGTGCTCTGGTTTCCTCCCACATCCCAAAGACGTGCAGGTTTGTAGGTTAATTGTAAATTGTCCCCTGATGTGTAGGGAGTGGATGGGAAAGTGGGATAACATGGGAACTGGGGTGGATGTGGGGCTGAAGGGCCTGTTTCCATGCTGTATCTGTTCGATCATTCAATAACCTTGGTGGGCAGATTGTTGGCTCATCTCAGCGGGTTCCCTGTGAGTCAGAGGCTGTGGGGGATACCGGGGATTTCGTTGGTCAGAGGGTGGAACTCGTTACCACAGAAGGCAGTGGCGGCCAAGTCAGTGGGTATATCAGTGGGCTGAGATGGATAGATTGTGTGCGTGTGTGTGTGGGGTGTGTGTGTGTGTGTGTGGGGTGGGGGGTGTGTGGGGTGGGGGGTGGGTGTGTGTGTGTGTGTGTGGGGTGTGTGTGTGGGGGGTGTGTGTGGGGTGGGGGGGGGTGTGTGTGTGGGGTGTGTGTGTGTGGGGTGTGTGTGTGTGGGGTGTGTGTGTGGGGTGTGTGTGTGTGGGGTGTGGGGTGTGTGGGGTGTGTGTGCGTGGGGTGTGCGTGGGGTGTGCGTGCGGTGTGCGTGCGTGGTGTGTGTGCGTGCGTGTGTGTGGGGATACCTGCCGTGTGCGGTGCCGGTGAGACCGGACGGACGGAGAGCGCGCCGAGACTTTGCATTGTGTCTGTGATAAACAAATAAAAATTCCCATGGGATTACATTGGCAGGAGGCTAAAAATAGCCGGTGGGACAGGCTGAGGCACGGGGAGACTGCAGAGAGACACTAACACAGGCAGGGGGAGAGAGCGTGTGGGGGGGGGGGGGGCTCCCTGTGGTTTCACAATCCACAACTCTTCAAACCCATCACATACCTTCTGCTCTTATCTCCAGCCTTTGTTCCAACCATCTGCCTATCACCTGCCTCGATTTGTCCTGTCTTTCCCCTCTTCCACTTTTCTTCTTTAGAATTTTTTAGTTTTCAGAGATACAGTGCAGAAACAGGCCTTTCAGCCCACCGAGTCCGCGCCGACCAGTGATCTCCGCACACTAATACTATCCTACACACACTAGCGACAGTTTACACATACACCAAGCCAATTAACCTACAAACCTGTACGTCTTTGGATGTGTGGGAGGAAACCGGAGCACCCGGAGAAAACCCACGCAGGTCACGGGGAGAACGTGCATACTCCGTTCAGACAGAACCTGTAGTCAGGATTGAACCCGGGTCTCTGGCGCTGTGAGGCAGCAGCTCTACCACTGACCCACCGTGTTGTCTAAATGTCACCCATGCCACCTCCCCTGGCCAGCCCACCACAACTTTCCTGGTTTACTAAGGAAAGACATAGAGTGCTGGAGTAACTCAGCGGGTCAGGCAGCATCTGTGGAGAACATGGATAGGTGACGTTTCACAGAGTGCTGGAGCAACTCAGCGGGTCAGGCAGCATCTGTGGAGAACATGGATAGGTGACGTTTCACAGAGTGCTGGAGTAACTCAGCGGGTCAGGCAGCATCTGTGCAGGAACTTTGTTCTTTGTTATTTTTCCGGTGTGTTGGTTGTAAAATACTGAAATAGAGAAGAAGGAAAGATTAGTTTATCTGGCAACGTGCCGTGCAATTGGAGGCTTTGTGCGTGAAGGGAGGGGATAGTCTGGAGGGGTGGGATTGTGTGGGTGGGGAGGGAGGGAGGGGGGAGCGGGGCAGAGATGGGTGTGGACTGCTCCAAGACCGGCGTTCATACTCCAGATGTTGTGGCTTTCCCGGTGTTCCGGCTCCAGATGTTGTGTTGTTCCCGGTGTTCTAGTTGCAGATGTTGTGTTCCTGCACCAAATGTTGAGTGGCGCTCCCACTGATCCAGATCCAATCGTGTTGTTCCTGGAGTTCCGGCTCCAGATGATACGGCTCCAGATGTTGCTGTGTTCCGGCTCCAGATGTTGCTGTATTCCGGCTCCAGATGTTGCGGAGTTCCGGCTGCAGATGTTCCGGCTCCAGATGTTGCTGGTGTTCCGGCTCCAGATGTTGCAGTGTTCCCGCTCCAGATGTTGCAGTGTTCCCGCTCCAGATGTTGCTGTGTTCCGGCTCCAGACGTTGTTGTTGTGTTCCGGCTCCAGATGTTGTGGGGTTCCGCTCCCGATGTTACAGTGTTCCAGCTCCAGATGTTGGGGGTTCCGGCTCCAGATGCTGCGGAGATTGAGGCGGTGCTGATGCCGTGTTTTCTTCCTCCACAGCCTGGTCTACGGGGGGTCCCGCAGCTCGCACCCCGACACGGATATCCTGCATCGACAGGCCTACGCCACCCCACACCCTCTCCAGGGGTACGCGGCCAACCACCACCCCGCAGGTAGGGGCTGATCACAGCCACAGCCACAGCACCCAACCTGCAACACCCACTCCCCTCACCCCTCACCCCCACCATGTCTCCCCTCACCCCTCACCCCCACTGTGTCTCCCCCCACCGTGTCTCCCCTCACCCCCTCACTGTGTCTCCCCCCTCACTGTGTCTCCCCCCTCACTGTGTCTCCCCCCTCACTGTGTCTCCCCCCTCACTGTGTCTCCCCCCTCACTGTGTCTCCCCCCTCACTGTGTCTCCCCCCTCACTGTGTCTCCCCCCTCACTGTGTCTCCCCCCTCACTGTGTCTCCCCCCTCACTGTGTCTCCCCCCTCACCGTGTCTCCCCCCTCACCGTGTCTCCCCCCTCACCGTGTCTCCCCCCTCACCGTGTCTCCCCCCTCACCGGGTCTCCCCCCTCACCGTGTCTCCCCCCTCACCGGGTCTCCCCCCTCACCGGGTCTCCCCCCTCACCGTGTCCCCCCCCTCACCGTGTCCCCCCCCTCACCGTGTCCCCCCCCTCACCGTGTCCCCCCCCTCACCGTGTCCCCCCCCTCACCGTGTCCCCCCCCTCCGTGTCCCCCCCCCCACCGTGTCCCCCCCCTCACCGTGTCCCCCCCCTCACCGTGTCCCCTCCCTCACCGTGTCCCCCCCCTCCCCGTGTCTCCCCCCTCACCGTGTCTCCCCCCTCCCCCCTCACCCCCCACTGCGTCTCACCCCTGTCCCCGGTCTAACCCCGGACACAGTGTCTGACCTCTGACCCCATGTTTGACCCCTGCCCCTGTGTCCTCACTGTTGTCCCCAGTCCCTGACCCCTGACCCTTGTCCGACCCTTGTCCCAGCCCGCGTGTCTGACCACTGCCCACGTCACCGCGTGCTGACCACTGCCCCGGTCACTGTGTCCTAGGCCTCTCGGGCCTGTTTGAGACGGGCCTGCACCACGCGGGCAGCACCACGCCGGACGCCTCCGTCATGAACCTGATCTCGGCGCTGGAGTCTCGGGGCCCCCAGCCGGGCCCGTCTGCATCCTCCCTCCTCTCGCAGTTCCGGACACCGTCATGGCAGACAGGTAGGTCACACCTCCGCTCCCACACCTGCCAGCTGTGTGTGCCTGGCAGTCCCACGGCACACACCATCGCGGCATCACCAGGGGGCCGGTGGTCACTACATGGTGCTTCAAGATGGGGCTTGGACCTCCACTGGGAGACAAGCATCACTTAAGACTCTGGTCAAAACCCCGCCAGAGATAAGAACAAGGAACTGCAAGGGCTGGTTTACCAAGGAAAGACACGCAAAGTGCTGGAGTAACTCAGTGGGTCAGGCAGCTTCTCTGGTGAACATGAACAGTGATGGTTCAATGTCCCAACCAGAAACGTCACCTATCCATGTTCTCCACAGATGCTGCCTGACCCGCTGAGTTACTCCAGCACTCTGTGTCTTGCCACCCCAAGGATAGGTGGGTTACAGAGTTAGAGTGAGATGGAGAGAGTTAGAGATGGAGACAGTTAGAGATAGAGTTAGAAATAGAGGTGGAGTCTTTGAGTTGAGCTAGAGAGGGTAAGACCACAGATGGACCTTTCAACCCAACATGACCTTTCACCAAGATGCCCCATGTAAGCCCATGCAGATTGAGGTGTGAGGAGACACAGGTGACCTGCTGTTGGGTGTGTAGGAAGTTGGCGGAGAGAATAAAGTGGGAAAATGTCAGATTATGCTCTTTGAAGGAATAATAATGAAGCCAACTAGATCCAACACAGAACGTGTGTGTGTGAAGGAACTGCAGCTGCTGGTTTACACCGAAGATAGACACAGAATGCTGGAGTAACTCAGCGGGACAGGCAGCATCTCTGGAGAGAAGGAATGGGTGACGTTTCGGGTCAAGACTGATTCTGAAGAAAGGGTCTCGACCCGAAACATCACCCATTCCTTCTCTCCAGAGATGCTGCCTGTCCTGAGTCACTCCAGCTTTTTGTGTCTGTCTTCAGTTTAAACCAGCGTCTGCAGTTCCTTCCGACCCTGCTGAGTGATAGGTGGAGAGGGGTGAGGAGGGTGTGGGGGGGTGAGTGGACTATGTGGGTGAGGTGTGGGTGAGGAGGGGGTGGGTGGGTGAGGAGTGGGTGGGAGGGTGGGTGGGGAGTGAGGGGGCGAGGTGGGTGGGGGGGGGGTGGGTGGGTGTGGGTGTGGGTGGACGGACTAGGTGGGTGTGAGCACTGACCACTCTCTTTGCCCGACAGCCATGCACACGCCAGGACCAGCAGAGCTGTTCATCTCCGGGGCAATCCCGGGATCGGGCACCTTCCCGTCATCCTCGGCCCTCTCGGCCTACCAGCACCCGGCCTCATTCAGCGGCCGCAGCTTCCCGGTCACCTCCTCGCTGACCCTACAAGACGCCACCTTCAGCCCCAGCTCCAACGGACTACTGTCTCCCCACGACCCTCTGCTGCACATCAAGTCCTCCCAGTCCAGCGTGCCGTCATCGCTGGCCTTTGACCGGCTGGGCAGTGCCGTCCTGGGCACGGGCCTGCCCACCCAGAGCTCAGCCTACCGCACGGCCCAGGAGACAGCCTCCCGCCACCTCCAGTCCCAGTTCAACCTGCTCTCCTCGCCGCTGGGCCCCAGCGACCAGGCCTCGCAGCTGTACAACACCTCGGTCTTCTCCAGCGCGCCCACATCCGGCATCGAGCGGGCCATTCCCCGCCAGGACAGCGTGATCAAGCACTACCAGCGCCCCTCCAGCGCCCAGGCCCAGCTGCCAGCCTCCCACCACTCCCTCCAACACTACCTGAGCTGTGGAGGGAGTCATGGCTTCCAGCAGATGCCCCGCCACCCCACCCTGTCCTGCAGCCCGCTGGGTGACCAGTCCCCCGTGGGCAGCGAGGGCAGCCAGAAGAGTTCGCAGTCTCGGCCCGAGCACTCTCAGAGTTACCGGCCCATCATCCAATCTCCCGGCTACTCCTCCACTTCCTCCTCCTCCAAGTCCAAGAGCTACTCGGCCTCCAGGCAGGTTCCCCGTTCCACCAGCACCCCCAAGTGCCAAAGCATCTCCTCCACCGGCCAGTCCCACCACTACTCCTCCGCCACTCCCAAGGTGAGCTCCGTCATCTCCAGCCAGCCTCAGGCCTACTCACCAGGCCCGTCCCAGAGCCTGCTCACCATCAGCCAGCCCCAAAGCTACAATGTCACCCAGGCCCAGAACATGTCTGCCGTTACCCAGTCTCAGGGCTTTGCCTCCAGCCAGTCGCAGGAGATGAGCTCGGGCAACAAGGCCCGAAGTTACTCTCCGGCCCAGCTGCCAGGCCTGTCTTCTGTTGCTCCCATCCAGAGCTACAGCGTGCAGTCAGAGCCCCATTCCACGGCGGGCCAGAGCTACGTGCCGGCCCACTCGCAGGGGATGCCCACTGCCAGCCCCTCCCTCAGCTATGCCACCGGTCACTCTCCGGCCCTGTCCACTCACGGCCCCTCCATCGTGTACTCTTCAGCCAGCCACGTGCAGGCCATGCCCGACACCAGCCCCTCCCAGATCATCCGGCCCCTTCAGTCCCCCGGAGGCAGCCGTTCTCAGAGCGTCTCCTCTCCGGGACAGCCTCAGAAGTACCTCTCCTCCGTCCTGTCCCCCTCCTACATCCAGCCCTCTCACTCCCAGGGCTTCCAGTCCCCCCAGCCCCCCCTGGAACGCACCCCTTCCTACGGCAAGAACAAGTCTGACTCGGACCTGCTGAGCTCGGAGCGCACAGAGGACGAGGACTTCCTGATCCAGCACCTGCTGGACTCGGAGAGTCCGCCCCGCGTGTCCAGCCAGAGTCTGGGGGAGTGTGAGGACCGGGCGCCTAAGGGCATGGTCTACCAGATGTCCAAGTCTGAGGAACGTTACCACCTGCAGAGTGTGATCCGCACCAGCTCCAGCCTGGACAACCAGGTGCTGGAGATGTCCCTGCAGGGGCTAAAGGAGAAGAAGAAGGGCGAGCGGTCCAAGGAGTACGTGCGGTCATCGTCCGATGGTCTGGCCACCACTGTGGTCCACTACAGCCACCAGGCCAACAGCATCGACAGCCTGGCCCAAGACATCAAGAAGTCGGTGGATCACCTCCAGACTTCTCACCTGGAGGCTCACGCCAAGGAGCTCGGACAGAGCCACGGGTTCCTGCAGAAGGGGGGTGACCCGTCATCGCGGCCACACCGCCTGGTGCCTGATGGCTCGCAGATGGAGCAGCACGGCATGTTGCAGGGGCAGCAGGGGCAGCAGATGCTGCTGGATGCGTCGCCAGAGATGCAGCTGCCGCTAAACCACCCTGCCTCCAGCCAGTCCTCACAGCTGCTGCAGTCAGTACTGACCCACACGCAGAGCCAGCTGCAGGCGCAGCAGCAGCAGCAGCAGCGCAAGGTGCAGCCAGCCCTCGACGTGCGTCTGCTCGAGTCGCAACGCCTGCACTCTGAGGCAGCTTCGCCGCAGCTGCAGATGCTGGAGGTCCACCTGCAGAACCAGCAGATGCAGGGCCACGTCCGCTCTCACCCCTCCCTCATCCCCGGCGAGCCCCGCTCCCCCCGCATGTCCAGCGACCGCATGCAGCCCGAGGGCATGTCGCAGACGGAAACCATGCAGTCGCAGGAGATGCAGGAGTACCTGGAGCCGGACCTACACCTGGAGAGCCACCTGTCTCAGGGCGGGCAGGTAAGTGGCCAGCAGCACCTGATGCCCGAGTCCAACGAGTCCTTACCTGAGGACCAACAGCAGGTGGAAGGCAAGGACCAGTATAGTGCGGCCAGTCCCCAGAGCAGCAAGTCTCGCTTTGTCCCGCTCACTTCTATCTGTTTCCCCGACTCCCTGCTGCAGGATGAAGAGAGGAACTTCTTCCCCGGCATGGAGGACATGTTCTGCTCGGCACCGTGCGGTGGCGAGGAGTATAGCAAGCACGCGGCAGAGGACAGCGGTCAGTCGATGGACAGGAGCGAGGGCATGAAGACCAGCTACGACATGATCCACTCCAACCAGAGTTACTCCAGCTACTGCCCCTCGGACACGGGCAACGGACAGGCCGTCCATCTCGACCTGGACTCGGTGTCCATGAAGTCCGAGCTGGAGCCCTCTCTCCAGACGGAGCCCCCTGGCCTGGCCCCCCACAGCCAGCCCCCCAACGCCCCCCCCGACATCAAGTCTCCCCTCACCACTGCCAGCTTCTGCAGCATGAAGAACAAGAAGTTCCTGAAGACATCCTCGCTGCACCTGCTGAAGAAGAAGGACTCGCCCCCGCAGATGCCCAAGAAGACCTACGCCCAGGAGTACGAGTTTGAGGACGAGGAGAAGGAGGATGTGCCGGCCGACATCAGGCTCAACAACCGCCGCTTGCCCGACCTGTTGCCGGACCTGATCTCCAGCTGCCGGGCCCGCACCAGCATCAGCCCCGTGGTCGACATCGACTTCTGCTCCGGCAACCTCAACGGCGGCAAGAAGAGGCCCAAGAGGGCCTCGAAACCCAAGGAGAAAGGGCCCCCCCGGCCCCGCGGACGGCCACGGATACGGCCCCTGGAGCAGCCCCACGGCCCCGCTCAGGACGCGCCCAAGAAGAGGGGGAGAGGCAGGGGCAGGGGCAAGAAAACGGCAGAGGGCGACAACGAGGGCTTCAAGGTGGAGAAGCAAGCCAAGAGCGGCAAGGTAAAGCTCTCTCTGCTCTTCCTCTCTGTGTGTGTGTGAGAGGTGAGCTTATCCCAACCAAACGTACTGACAATTGTTCATAGAAACATAGACAATAGGCGCAGGAGGAGGCCATTCGGCCCTTTGAGCCAGCACCGCCATTCGTTGTGATCATGGCTGATCATCCCCAATCAATAACCCGTGCCTGCCTTCTCCCCATATCCCTTGACTCCACCAGCCCCTAGAGCTCTATCTAACTCTTAAATCCATCCAGTGACTTGGCCTCCACTGCCCTCTGTGGCAGGGAATTCCACAAATTCACAACTCTCTGAGTGAAAAAGGTTTTTTCTCACCTCAGTCTTAAATGACCTCCCCTTTATTCTAAGACTGTTCAGAGAATCAAAGGTAGACAAAATTGCTGGAGAAACTCAGCGGGTGAGGCAGCATCTTTGGAGCGAAGGAATAGGTGACGTTTCGGGTCGAGACCCTTCAAGGTCTCTTCAGGATCTCGACCGGAAACGTCACCTATTCCTTCGTTCCATAGATGCTGCCTCACCTGCTGAGTTTCTCCAGCAATTTTGTCCACCTTCGATTTTTCCAGCGTCTGCAGTTCCTTCTTAAACGTTTAGAGGGTCAAGGGTGTTTTAGTGTCATATGTACCGGATTGGACAATGACATTCTTACTTGCTGCAGCACAACACAATACGTGAATGTGTATACATAATACATAACGGGGGAAGAGAAGAAAAACGTTTCATAAATAACAAATATAGTGCGATAATAATATAGTATTTTGCAGTTCAGAGCTCTAGGTGTCATAAGTGATAGGACCAAATTAGGCCATTGGGCCCATCAAGTCTACTCCGCCATTCAATCAGTCTGATCTATATCAATCCCTCCTAACCCCATTCTCCTGCCTTCTCCCATAACTTCTGACACCCGCACTAATCAAGAATCTATCTTTAAAAATATCCCCTGCCTGTGGCAAAGAATGGAGCGGGCAGTGTGTGGTGGGGAGGTCAGTGTCCATTCTCTGCAGCCTCCTTTGTTTGTGGGTGTTTGAGTTGCCAGACCGTGATGCAACTCCACTTATTGGCCCCCCCTCATCGTGTCTCCCTTCCTTTTACAAGGGCAAGGTTCAAGGGTCAAAAGCCAGTGACCTTTTGCCGGTGGAGGTGACGGAAGCTCTGCCGCTGGACGGCGTTCTGGAAAACAGCCAGACCCAGGAGAAGATCAAGAAGAAGATAAAGGAGGTGGAGGAGCAGCAGCCGGAGATGAAGTCTGGCTTCATGGCGTCGTTCCTGGACTTCCTGAAGTCGGGCAAGCGGCAGCAGTTGCCAGCGACCACTTCCGGCTCGCAGAAGGGCCGCCTGTCGTCCGTCATCAACCAGGCTTCTGCGGCCAGCTTCGGCCTGGCTCAGTCCATGCTGTCCGGCCCGCTGGACGCGTCCGAGAGCGACAGTCTGATGAGCTGCACCAGCCCCTGCAAACGCTTCGACGAAGACCTGAAGAAGAACCTGGAGACCCTCCCCTCCTTCTCCTCCGACGAGGAGGACTCGGTCAGCAAGAACCAGGACCTCCAGAAGAGTATCACCTCGGCCATCTCCGCCCTCTACGACCCTGTGGACCGCAAAGAGACCGACAACCCAGGTAACCGACCGGCCAGTGGCCATAACGCTGTGGTAACGGGGAAATGCAGGTGCTGGTTAATGCCAGGCATGAACGCAGAGTGCTGGAGTAACTACATGTAGATGGGGCTACACACAGGAGGGAGATGTCCTGGAGTGTCTGCAGGGCGGCTTTCCAAACCGATATATAGAGGAATGGATAAATGGATGAATAGGTTTATTGGCCAAGTATTCACACAAGGAATTTGCCTTGGTGCTCCGCCCACAAGTGACAGAATGAACAAGAGGGCAAGAGAAGAGACTAGAGGGCAGGCCATTGTGGATTGGGTATTGTGTAATGAGGAGGGATTAGTTAGCCATCTTGTTGTGCGAGGCCCCTTGGGCAACAGTGACCACAATACGGTGAGATTCTGCATTAGGATGGGGAGTGACACGGTTCATTCAGAGACGAGGGTCCGGAACTTAATAGACAATAGGTGCAGGAGCGGGCCATTCGGCCCTTCGAGCCAGCACCGCCATTCATTGTGATCATGGCTGATCATCCCCAATCAGTACCCTGTTCCTGCCTTCTCCCCATATCCCCTGACTCCGCTATTTTTAAGAGCCCTATCTAGCTCTCTCTTGAAAGTATCCAGAGAACCGGCCTCCACCGCCCTCTGGGGCAGAGAATTCCACAGACTCACAACACAGAAATGTAACTGGTGATATGGTGGGATTTGGCTAGATGCAACGGCAAAGATTTAAAGACCGCATGGATGAATTACAACAGTTGTTCATCCCTGTCTGGCATAAGAATCAAACAGGGAAGGCGGCTCAACCATGGCTGACGAGGGAATTCACGGATAGTGGATAGGGATTTGGGATCCAAGGAAGAGGCAAATACATTGGCCAGAGGAAGCAGCAGACTGGAGGACTGGGAGAAATTTAGAACTCGACAAAGGGGTTAATTAAGAGGGGGAAATAGAGCATGAAAGAAAGCTTGCGGGGAATATAAAAACTGTCAGTAAAAGCTTCTTTAGATACGTGAAGGAAAAAATTAGTGAAGACCAGTTTTTACCATCAGAAACAGGTGGATTTATAATGTTGAAACAAGGAAATTGCAGAACAGTTGAATGAGTACTTAGGTTCTGTCTTCACTAAGGAAGACACAAACAATCTCCCAGAAATACTGGGGGACCGAGGATCTAATGGGAGGGAGGAACTGAAGGGAATCCACATTAGGCAGGAAATGGTGTTGGGTAAACTGATGGAACTGAAGGCCGATAAATCCCCAGGGCCTGATGGTCTGCATCCCAGAGTACTCAAGGAGGTGGCCCTAGAAATCGTGGATGCATTGGTGATCATTTTCCAATGTCCTCTCGACTCTGGATCAGTCCCTGTGGACTGGAGGGTAGCTAATGTAACTCCACATTTTAATAAAGGAGGGAGAGAGAAAACGGGGAATAATAGACCAGTTAGCCTTACATCGGTAGTGGGGAAGATGCTGGAGTTGATTATTAAAGATGTTATAGCAGCGCATTTGGAAAGCGGTGATGAGATCGGTCAAAGTCAGCATGGATTTATGAAGGGGAAATCATGCATTGCTAATCTTCTGGATTTTTTTGAGGATGTAACAAGTAGAATGGATAAGAGAGAGCCAGTGGATGTGGACTTTCAAAAAAGCCTTTTACAAGGTCCCACACAAGAGATTAGTGGGCAAAATTAGAGGACATGGTATTAGGGATAGGGTATTGACATGGATAGAGAAGTGGTTGGCAGACAGGAAGCAAAGAGTAGGAATTAACAGGCCCTTTTCAGAATGGCAGGCAGTGACTAGTGGGGTGCCGCAAGGCTCGGTGCTGAGACCCCAGTTGTTTACAATTTAGACGAGGGAATTAAATGTAACGTCTCCAAGTTTGCAGATGACACATAGCTGGGTGGCAATGTGAGCTGTGATGAGGATGCTATGAGGCTGCAGGGTGACTTGGGCAGGTTGGGTGAGTGGGCAGTTGTATAATGTGGATAAATGTGAGGTTGTCCACTTTGGTGGCAAAACAGGAAGGCAGATTAATTCTGAATGGTGTCAGATGAGGGGGTGAGGGGGGGTGCTGGTACATCAGTCACTGTGGGTAAGCGTGCAGGTAGAGCGGGCGGGCGGTTGGTGATGGGAGTCCTGGGCGGTGACCGTTTCCTTGCCTTCCAGAGAACATGGCGGTGGAGGACAAGGAAGTGAGCAGCTGTCCCTCGGAGGTTTCTCAGCCGGAGCAGGTTGCTCCTCCGTCTCCAGACTTCCCCAAGGAACCACTGCCAGAGGAGGAGCCGTCCCCAGCCCCCGTGTCCCCACCTTCACCCCCTCCCCCACCATCTCCCCCGCCACCCCCCCCACCACCCCCACCTCCACCCCCACTGCCCGAGGAGCAGGAGCCCCCGTCACCGGTCAAGCTGGCCAAAGCCCAGGACTCGGTGGCCATCTGCGGCGAGACGGACGAGGAGGACGACGAGAGCGGTGGCGAGGGGGCCATACGCAAGTGGGACGAGTTCGTCATCAAGATGGACGACATCAAGGAGCTGAAGGTAACGTTAGAATTGAGAAGATTGAGGGGGGATCTTACAGAAACTTACAAAATTCTCAATGGGTTGGACAGGCTAGATGCAGGAAGATTGTTCCCGATGTTGGGGAAGTCCAGAACAAGGGGTCACAGTTTAAGCATAAGGGGGAAATCTTTTAGGACCAAGATGAGAAAATCATTTTTCACACAGGGAGTGGTGAGTCTGTGGAATTCTCTGCCACAGAAGGTAGTTGAGGCCAGTTCATTGGCTATATTTAAGAGGGAGTTAGATGTGGCCCTTGTGGCTAAAGGGATCAGGGGGTATGGAGAGAAGGCAGGAACGGGATACTGAGTTGGATGATCAGCCATGATCATATTGAATGGCGGTGCAGGCTCGAAGGGCCGAATGGCCTCTACTCCTGCACCTATTTTCTATGTTTCTATGTGTGTCTCCCCCCCACTCCACATACATGGTGGTCTCCCTACTCCACATACATGGTGGTCTCGACTACCATCGACGACATCAAGGAGCTGAAGGCACCTTGCGCCGGTAACCCGGGTTCGATCCCGACTCCGGGTGCTGTCTGCACGGAGTTTGCACGTTCTCCCTATGACCTGCGTGGGTTTTCTCCAAGATCTCCAGTTTCCTCCCATACTCCAAAGACGTGCAAGTTTGCAGGTTAATTGGCTTGGTGTAGGTGTAAACTGTCCTGAGTGTGTGTAGGATGGTGTTACTGTGCGGGGATCACTGGTTGGCGCGGACTCGGAGGGCCGAAGGGCCTGTTTCCGCGCTGCATCTCTAAACTAAACTAATCTGATGGGACGATTGGGGGGCTGTAGTCCAGTCTGGTTATGCCCAAGGCCTTCACTACCCCAATGACAGGGTGGGGGGCCCTCTCACCCCCTCCCACCACTTTGAGCCAGCACCGCCATCCAATACGATCATGGCTGATCATCCACAATCAGTACCCTGTTCCTGCCTTCTCCCCGTATCCTTTGATTCCGTTAGCCCTAAGAGCTGAATCTAGTTCTCTCTAGAAAACATCCAGTGATTTGGACTGCACTGCCTTCTGTGGCAGAGAATCCCACAGACTCACTACTCACTGGGTGAAAAAGTTCCAGAGGAACTCCTCATCTCAGTGTTAAATGGCCATAGATTCACAACTCTCTGGGTGGAGAAGTGACCACGGGGTGGGGCTGGGCGGCCTGTCAGGGTCAGGATGGGCCGAAGGGCCAGTGGGGTCTCAGTGTGGGCGTGTTGGTTGGCGGGTGGGTGTGAGATTGACTGGTGACTGACCCCTCCTCCCCCCCTCTCTCCCCCCCCCCCCCCCCCACAGCTGGCCATGCAGACGGGCTCCGAGCCCCCCACTATCTGGCGGGTGCAGAAAGCTTCGCTGCAGCAGTTCCTGCCCCTGGTACGGGATGGCCAACGCCACTATGCCTCCTCTACACAGGTGAGTGTCGAGCCCCAAACCCCACTCTGAACCCCCAAACATCCCCCTACACCACACTCACACCCCACCCCCTGCTCCAGGTGAGTGTCAAACTCCCAAACCACTGCCCCCAAACCTCTCCCCATACACAACAGTTGCAGGAGTAGGCCATTCAGCCCTTCCAGCCAGCACCACCATTCAAAGTGATCATGGCTGATCATCCCCAATCAGTACCCCGTTCCTGCCTTCTCCCCATATCCCCTGACTCCGCTATCTTTAAGAGCCCTATCTAGCTCTCTCTTGAAAGTATCCGGAGAACCGGCCTCCACCGCCCTCTGAGGCAGAGAATTCCACAGACTCGCACCTCTCTGTGAGAAAAAGTGTTTCCTCGTCTCCGTTCTAAATGGCTTACCCCTTATTCTTAAACTGTGGTCCCTGGTTCTGGACTCCCCCCAACCTCGGGAACATGTTTCCTGTCTCTAGCGTGTCCAAACCTTTAATAATTTTATATGTTTCAATGAGAGTGTACAAGCCCAGCCGCTCCATATGACAGTCCCGCCATCCCGGGAATTAACCTCCCCAGCAACATCAACGAACCCTGCACCCTGAACCCCTTCTGCCCACTGCACCCCACTGATACCCAGAAACCCCCCCCCCCCCGCTACTGCACAGACCCCTCCGAGCATACTGCACCCCCTCCCCCCAAGCCCACTACATCTTGCACCCCCCCCTACAGTCGGCTCTTCCCTGTGACGTACGTCTTACTCCCCCCCCCCCCCCCCCCTCTATCTCTCTCTCTGTCTCTCCCCCCCCCCCCCCCCCCCACGCCGCCAGTATGTGGAGTACCCGGAGGAGGTGAAGAGCGAGTACCAGCGCCTGTACGTGAAGTTCCTGGAGAACGCGGAGAAGCGTGACTACGTGCGCGTCTGCTCCAAGAAGCCGTGGCACCGGCCGCTGCACCTGGCCAAGCGGCAAGACACGGCGGCCATCGCCGGCGAGACCGACGAGGACGAGGAGGAGAGCGGCGGCGAGGGCGTCTTCCGCGAGCGCGATGAGTTCGTGGTCAAGATCGACGACATCAAGGCCCTCAAGGTGAGTGGGCACCTCAACACACCTCGCCACAGGTGTGGGCACCTCGACACCTCGCCACAGGTGTGGGCACTGTGTTATACCTGTCCACAGATGTATTCACTGTGGCACACTTGAACACAGGTGTGGGCACTGTGTTATACCTGTCCACAGATGTATTCACTGGCACACCTGAACACAGGTATGGGGCCAACGGCACACCTGGCCACAGGTGTGGGCACCTCGACGCACCTGCCAAAAGGTGCAGGAGTAGGCCATTCGTCCCTTCATGCCAGCACTGCCATTCAATATCATGGCTGATCATCCAGAATCAGTACCCCATTCCTGCTTTTTCTCCATATCCCTTGATTCCGTTAGCCCTAAGAGCTAAATCTAACTCTCTCTATAATACATGCATTGAATTGACCTCCACTGCCTTCTGTGACAGAGAATTCCACACATTCACAATTCTGGGTGAAGAGGTTTCCCTTACCTGTCTACAGGGATGTACGTACAAGCGGCTGGAGATGTAACCATTGTCCTTGGGGAATGTTGCTTGGGTCAGTGGGCCTGGACATTGAGGGGACGTTGCCCTCACCCCCCTCACCCACCACCCTCATCTTTGGACACCCTGTGTTTAGGGGAGAGTGTCGGGCTGAAGATGTCCTGGTTGTAGCAATGTTACAAAATTTTGAGATTTAAAAAATCAAGTCTGCAATATATCCCATCAGATAAAGCATAAAAAGAAGTTTAATTTGACACCTAATTCACTTTCATATCTTCAGTATTAAGAAAGTTATGACCATTTTCATACTCGGAAATTAGCATCTTGTTCCCCATTGCCTTTCAATTGACTTAACTCAAAAGCTGTGATCTGGAATAGTTAAAAGCCCATAACTTTCTTAAAAATTAAGAGAACTCAATGAAATTTCCAGTTATTATAGATTGAAGCATTCTGAAACAAATATGAAACAATCTTACTTGGATGACCTGAAATTAAAGCATATAATTAGTTAGTTATCTAATTGTAGCTAATTACAAAATTCAATGAGTAGATCTAAACATCTATCCATTTCTTAAGAAAAAATAAACTTTTTTTAAATTGCCTAAGTGTCCAAATAACATTCACACAATAATCCACAATATAACATAATTTTTAAATCTCATTTTCATGAATTTCTGGGCCAAATGGAAGGAATTTAGTGTTTGATTCCTGTAAATTAATGGCCATTTAAATCAACTAGCGAGTGGGTTTTAGTGGAATGCGGTGGATTGGAACGTTGTGGTTTGCTGTGAAGTCGGCATGAAAAAAACAGCCGGTTCATACATTTTTTTTGGACCCCATTTCGCAACATGAAAATATTATTAAAGCCTACATAAAAACTAACTTTTAATATAAAAATAAACTGTGTACCTTTTTTTCTCCCCTATGCAAAATCCTTCCCGTTATCGTTGCTCACGGCTTTTGAAGGTGATTTTTAAATTACTCTAGATAATAAATAATCTAGCATAATTTAAAAATACCTTCATTAATGAAATGTCGGAGCGATTTTTCTTCGCAAAACGAAATCGCCCGACATGGATCGATTTGCCCAGTCTGAAGAAAAACGGCACTTTAAGCCCCCCCCCCCCCCCCCCCCTCTGAAAGGCGCCAAAGTCACGCACACAGGGAGCGGCAGAACTGCAGCGCTGCTCAAGGTAAGTTTTGTAACACACCCACTAGTTGGGTTGCTCCTGGGCCTGGCCAAGCCGGCCCTCGGTTTGTCACGGCTAGTTTGTCAAGCCAAGTCACGGCTCCAGGTGTTACGTCCGCACCTGGCGGTGTTGCACTGCGACTGACTACCCGCTGTTGATTGATGCCGTTTATGTTTGGTTAAACCCCCAGCTGGCCATGCAGGCGGGCAGGGAGCCCCCCCCAGTGTGGAGGGTCCAGAAAGCCCTGCTGCAGAAATTCACCCCGGAGATACGCGATGGCCAACGGCAGTTCTGTGCCACCAGCAAGGTGAGGGGGGGGGTGGGGAACGGAGTGAGGGTGCGGGGGGGGGGGGGGGAGACAGGGAAGGAGGGGAACGGAATTAGGGTGGGGGGGGGGTGGGGGAACGGAGTGAGGGTGCGGGGGGGGGGGGACAGGGAAGGAGGGGAATGGAGTGAGGGTGCGGGGGGGGGGGAGACAGGGAAGGAGGGGAATGGAGTGAGGGTGCGGGGGGGGGGAGACAGGGAGGGAGGGGAACGAATTAGGGTGAGGGGGGGGGTGGTGGGGAACGGAGTGAGGGTGCGGGGGGGGGAGACAGGGAAGGAGGGGAATGGAGTGAGGGTGCGGGGGGGGGAGACAGGGAAGGAGGGGAACGGAATTAGGGTGGGGGGGGTGCGTAGTGGCATTGAGGGAAGGGGGAGGGGGAGAGAGTGAGGGTGCGGCGAGGGGGAGGGGTTGGGTAGTTGTTGGCGACAGTGAACATCTAATGCCTGACATCCACTACAAACCAACTGACTCCCACAGCTACCTGGACTACTCTTCCTCCCACCCTGCTTCCTGTAAGGACTCCATCCCCTATTCCCAATTCCTCCGACTACGCCGCATCTGCTCCCAGGATGACTTGTTCCACACCAGGTCATCGCAAATGTCCTCGTTCTTCAGAGAACGGGGTTTCCCCTCCCCACTATCGATGAGGCTCGCACCAGGGTCTCCTCCATACCCCGCAACACTGCCCTCTCTCCCCATTCCCCCACTCACAACAAGGGCCGAGTCCCCCTGGTCCTCACCTTTCACCCCACCAGCCAGCGCATACAACAGATAGTCCTCCGCCAGTTTCGCCACCTCCAACGTGACCCCTCCACTCGCCACATCTTCCCATCTCCCCCCTGTCTGCCTTCCGCAAAGACCGCTCCCTCCGCAACTCCCTCGTCAATTCTTCCCTTCCCTCCCGCTCCACTCCTTCCCCGGGCACTTCCCTTGCAACCGCAAGAGATGCTACACTTGTCCCTTCACCTCCCCCATCCACTCCTTTCAGGGACCCAAGCAGTCATTCCAAGTCCGACAGAGGTTCACCTGCACCTCCTCCAACCTCGTCTACTGCATCCGTTGCTCCAGATGCCAGCTAATCTACATTGGTGAGACCAAGCGGAGGCTAGGCGATCGTTTCGCCGAACACCTCCGCTCGGTCCGCAATAACCAACCCGACCTCCCGGTGGCTCAGCACTTCAACTCCCCCTCCCACTCCGTATCCGACCTCTCTGTCCCTGGGCCTCCTCCATGGCCAGAGTGAACAACACCGCAAGTTTGAGGAACAACATCTCATATTCCGCTTGGGGAGTCTGCATCCTCTGGGCTTAAACATTGAATTTTCTCAATTCTGTTAACCCAGACTGCTCCCTTCCCCCCCCCCCCACCTCTCCCTCGGGCCCTGACATTCCTTCTCCATCTCCCCCCCCCCCCCCCCCCCCCAGTCGCACTAGCTTCTCATTTTCACACCAGAAACAGCTTACAATGGCTTGCTTCCCTTATCACCAATACTTTTTTGCATATCTTTCACTCATTGTTCTTGCTTTATCTCTCCATATCACTGTTTATATCTCTCGTTTCCCTGATCCCTGACCAGTCTGAAGAAGGGTCTCGACCCGAAACGTCGCCTATCTCCTTCGCTCCTTAGATGCTGCTGCACCCGCTGAGTTTCTCCAGCTTTTTGTGTAACCCTCGATTCTCCAGCATCTGCAGTTCCTTCTTTAACATCTAATGCCTGTTGATTGACCAGCGGATGAGGGTCTCGACCGGGAACGTCACCGATCCACGTTCCCCACGGACCCGCTGAGTTACTCCAGCGTTGTTACCCTGTGTCTGTTCCTCTCTTCCAGTACCTGGGCTACTTTGGCCATGCCAAGAACGAGTACCAGCGCCTCTACGTCAAGTTCTTGGAGAACGTCAACAAGAAGGACTACGTGCGGGTCTGCTCCAAGAAGCCCTGGCACCGACCTCAGCAGTCACTGCGGTACCGACTCAGCCCCCCCCCCCCCCACCCACTGACA
This sequence comes from Raja brachyura, assembly GCA_963514005.1. The sequence goes on from OY740817.1 coordinate 946,168, forward strand.
CCCCCCACCCACTCACCCCCCTCTCCCCAACCCCCACCCACTCACCCCCCTCTTCCCCCCCACCCACTCACCCCACCCACCCACTCACCCCCCTCTCCCCCCACACCCACTCACCCCCCTCTCCCCCCCCACCCACTCACCCCCCCACCCACTCCCCCCCACCCACTCACCCCCCTCTCCCCCCCCACCCACTCACCCCCCCCACCCACTGACACCCCCCACCCACTCACCCCCCTCTCCCCAACCCCCACCCACTCACCCCCCTCTCCCCCCCCACCCACTCACCCCCCTCTCCCCCCCCACCCACTCACCCCCCTCTCCCCAACCCCCACCCACTCACCCCCCTCTCCCCAACCCCCACCCACTCACCCCCCTCTCCCCAACCCCCACCCACTCACCCCCCTCTCCCCAACCCCCACCCACTCACCCCCCTCCCACCCTTTTAGTTGGCCAGGAGTGGGTTGTCGGGATAGGGGGTAAATGAATGCCAGATTTGGGTGGGGGAATGGGGGCAAGGGGGGGGGGTTGGTGAGGGGTGAAGGAGGGCAGAGTGGGTTGGGGGGGGGTGGTTTGGGAACAGAGTGGGTGGGGCTGGGCCGTGCGTTGGTGTTGACGGTTCCCCCTTTGCTCCGACAGGCGGCAGAACCAAGGCAAGAGCGCGCCCAGCCGATTGCCGGTGGTGGTGAAGCCGGAGCCGGTGGCGAAGCCGGCCGCCAAAACCAAGCAACGGTTGGCAAAGACCAAGGCCGAGCCCCCCCCCAAGAAGAGGAAAAAGTGGCTGAAGGAGGTGGTCTCGTCGTCAGAGTCCGAATCTCCCGGACAGCCGCAGAGCGAGGAGGGTGAGGCCCCCACATCCGTGCCCCTCCCCCCCCACTGAACCCCCCCCCCACACTGAACCCCCCCCCACACTGAACCCCCCCTCCACACTGAACCCCCCCCCACACTGAACCCCCCCTCCACACTGAACCCCCCCCCACACTGAACCCCCCCCCCCCACACTGAACCCCCCCCCCACACTGAACCCCCCCCCACACTGAACCCCCCCTCCACACTGAACCCCCCCCCCACACTGAACCCCCCCCCCACACTGAACCCCCCCCCCACACTGACCCCCCCCCCCCCCCCACACTGAACACCCCCCCCCCCCCACACTGAATTTCCGCTGTAAACGAGTCGGGGGGGTGGGGGTGGGGGTGGACCTGATGGGCCGAATGGCCTAATTCTGCTGCTGTCAAGTGTGAGCTGATCCAAAGCCAGAGGGACTGAGGATGTTGCGTGTTGGGGCTGTGTTTCAGAGCGTGTCCCCACTGGGCGTGTGCTGAACACGCGGGCCATGAAGGAGATGTACAAGAGCTACATCGAGCTGTTGGTCAGCGCTGCTCTGGACCCCGCCATGATCGAGACCATCGAGGCCAACAACGGTAGGAATGCTGGGAGATAGGGGCGGCACGGCGGGCTGGACCACTGCCTCGCAGCGCCAGAGGCCCCCCCCCCCCCTCCCCCCGATTGATTCCCGACCCCGGGCTCTGTCTGTCTGTCTGTCTGTCTGTCTGTCTGTGTGGAGTGTGCAAGTTCCCCCTCTGTGACCGCGTGGGTTTGTAGGTTCATTAGCCCCTCCGTAAAAATTACCTAATGTACGGAGAAAGTGGGGTGACACCGATCTCGTGTGAACAGGAGAGCAGTGGTTGGCATGGACTCGATGGGCCGAAGGGTCTGTTTCCGTGCTGTATCCCTCTGTACGAGACCCACCTCGACAAAATAAAATGCTGCAGCTGCTGCAAATCCGCTCTCTAGAAATAAATATTCATAGTCACACGGCTCGGAAACTGGCCCTTCGGCCCACTGGCCCAGGGCAACCATGATGCCTCATTTAAACTGATCCCATTTGGCCTACATCCCTCCAAACCTGTCCTATCCAAGTGTCTCTTAAACGTTGGGATAGTCCCAGCCTCAACGACCTCCTCTGGCAGCTCGTTCCATGCACCCACCACCCTTTGTGTGGAAAAAGTTACCCCTCAGCTTCCTATCAAATCTTTTCCCCTTCACCTTAAACCTATGTCCTCTGGTCCTCAATTCCCTTACTCTGGGCAAGAGTCTCTGTGCGTCTGTCTACACGATCTATTCCCCTGGTGATTTTGTACACCTCTATAATATCGCCCCTCATCCTCCTGTGCTCCAAGGGATAGAGTCTGTGCAGGCAAAAGCACCAGCCCGATTTGCCAACTTGGCTGGCATGGCCATGGTGGGCCGAAGGGCCTGTGGCACTCTTGAATGTCTAACTTGCTGCTTGTAGCACTAACTTGTAGCACTCCAGGTTCACGGTGCTGGGACGTTTAGTGAATGAGTGTGAAAGTGCCGGGAGAGTGTGCGACTGACTCGTGTGTTTATACTTGCCGCAGATGAACTGTATTTGCCCACCATGAAGAAGATCGACAGCATCTTAACAGAACACAAGAAGCGAGTGACAAAGCGAGTGTCTCTCAGCTCCTCATTACAGGTATCTGACCCTCAGTACCGGCTGTGACTGCAACTCACTTCAGTCTAGGTTATTGTCCTGTGTACCAAGGTCCAGTGAAAAGCTTTTGTTGTGCGCTAACCAGTCAGCGGAGAGACAATACATGATTACAATCAGGCGATCCACAGTGTACAGATACAGGATAAGGGGATAATGTTTAGTGCTAGGTGAAGCCAGAAGGGTCTCAACCCGAAACGTCACCCATTCCTTCTCTCCAGATTTGCTGCCCATCCCGCTGAGTTACTCCAGCTTTATCTTCGGTTTAAACCAGCGTCTGTAGTTCCTTCCTACTTTACAAAGCCAAGAAAGTCTGATCAAAGATAGTCTGAGGGTTCAGGACTGCTCCCTGGTTGGGGTCGGATGGTTCATTTGCCGGATAACAGCAACTGGAGATATTGGAATCTGCAGTAACTGAGCACGGTGGCGCAGCGGGTAGAGCTGCTGCTTCACACAGAGCGCCACAGACCCGGGTTCCATCCCGACCACGGGTGCTGTCTGTACGGAGTTGGCACGTTCTCCCTGTGACCGCGTGGGTTTTCTCCAGGTGCTCCAGTTTCCTCCCACACTCCAACGGCGTGCTGGTTTGTAGGTAAATTGGCTTTTGTAAGATTGTAAATTGTCCCTAGTGTGTGTAGGATAGTGTTAGTGTGCGGGGATCGCTGGTCGGCACGGACTCGGTGGGCAGAAGGGCCTGTCTCCTCGCTGGATCTCTAAAATGTAAACAGGTGAATAAGCGGGTGAATGAAATGTTAATTCACCTGCAGAATAATAAAATGTTTTTATTTTTATTAAAAATATATAAATAAACATACACAGTATTAACCCACTCAAAGACTGCCGATGTTGACAGTTCACAAACACACAGTCATCAAATTAATATAACGCCAACTTTATCAACAAAACACTCAACCTCACTGGGAGGGGGAAAAATATTTGAAAAGCAAAGTCTTATGCAGGTAGTGACGGAGTTTTCAAATCTCCAGAAAATGTTGAGGAATGAGAGGTGAAAGATGTGCTGGTTAATTAATTGCTCGGTGTTGGGTTTCTGGTTTACACTGGTATTATTGTTAAACGGATACTTACAGTGAATGGGCAAGTTTGGATCTGTGGAGAGTGTAGTCGCTGTCTGCTGCACCAGTGTCGGGTCTACATGCGGCTTGTACAGGTACCTCCAGTCTGACGTGCAGTGACATGCCCAGCTCACGATGTGCAATGGTGGAGCTGGCAACGGCCGGCACAGTGCAGCGGTAGAGTTGCTGCCTCGCAGCACCACGGTGCCGTCTGTACGAGGTTTGTACGTTCTCCCCGTGACCTGTGTGGGTTTCCTCTGGGATCTTCGGTTTTTCTCCCACGCTCCAAAGACGTGCAGGTTTGTAGGTTAATTGGCTTGAGTTTGTATACTTGGGATAAGTGTCAATTGTCCCTAGTGTTAGTGTGCGGGGATCGCTGGTCAGCACGGACTCTGTGGGCCGAAGGGCCTGTTTCCGCGCTGTATCTCTAAACTGAACCCACTACACCCACACTGCACTGTTAAGAAGAATATTCCTACTCCAACCTCAAGAGTCGAGCGTGTTTAAGAATCTGAGATGTACAGAAGGAATGTGGGCCGGGTCCAGCAGGCCAGGAGAACATGGATGGGTGACGTTTCTGGTCGAGAGTCTACGTCAGACACCAAAGTTAGAAAAAGCACCCAGCCCTTTTTGGTCCCCTCCCACGATGGGTCCCGTCCCACTCGACCCGACCCCCCCCCCCCCCCCCCCTCGCCCACAGATACCCTGTGGTGCCGCTCTGGGGGGGAGAGAGAGCCTGGGTCTAACCCTGGCGTCTCTATGTTTGGGGGGGGGGGGGGGGAATAGAGCCTGGGTCTAACCCTGGCCGTCTCTCTGTTGCAGGAGGGGCTACAGACCTTCCCACAACTGGTGGGGGGGGACAGTGATGCTGACCACAAGGACAACCCCAGCAGCTCGGTCAAGCTAAAAGTGGCCGGCACCCCCTACAACAGGAAGACCCTCAACCAGCTTCAAGAAGAATGTACAGCGGCCACAGGTGAGGGGGAGGGGGGGGCAGCATGGGGGAGGGGCAAGGCCATGTGACAGGAGCAGAAGTAGGCCATTCGGCCCATCAAATCTGCTCCGCCATTCGCTCATGGCTGATCTAATCTCTCCCTCCTAACCCCATTCTGCTGCCTTCTCCCCATAACCCCTGACACCTGCACTAATCAAGAATCTATCTCTGCCTTAAATATATCCACTGACTTGTGGCCTCCACAGCCGTCTGCGGCAAAGAATTCCGCACTAAAGAAATTCCTCCTCATCTCCTCCCTAAAGGACCGTCCTTTAATTCTGAGGCTGTGACCTCTAGTCCTAGACTCTCCCACTAGTGGAAACATCCTCTCCACATCCACTCTACCCAGGCCTTTCACTATTTGGACGTTCCCCTGGTACTCCAGCAAGGGGGGTGGGGGTGGTGAGGGGGAGAGCACCAGGGGTCTCAGTGGTACAGCCCCCTTCCCTCCCCGCCCACAATGACCACCTCCAGTGCTGTCCCCGTGGAGTTTGCATGATCTCCCTGCAACCGAATGGGTTTATAGATCATAACTTGATAGTCAAACGGCACAGATACAGGCCCTTCGGCCCAACTCATCCATGCTGACCAGGGTGCCCCATCGACACTAGTCCCACCTGCCTACGTTTGGCCCATGTCCCTCCAAACCTGTCCTATTTATCTACCTGTCTAAAGTGTATTTTAAATGTTGTGATAGACCCTGCCTCAACTACCTCCTCCGGCAGCTCGTTCCATTCACCCAGCACCCTCTGTGTGGAAAAGCCTGCCCCTCAGGTTCCTATTAATTCTTTCAATTGACAATAGGTGCAGGAGTAAGCGATCTGGGGCATGTACCTCTCTCTATAAGATCACGCCTCAGCCTCCTGCACTCCACGGAACAGAGCCCCAGACTGCCCAACCCAACCTCTCCGTGTAGCTCAGGCCCCTCGAGTCCTGGCAACATCCTCGTGAATCTTCACTGCACAAATGCAAGTGATTAGATTTTCTTTCTGCCACAGTAAGGTCGATGTTATTTTATTTTACAGGACTTCCAGGTGGAGGCGGACAAACTGCAGTTTTACACCTTGTTTCACTCTCTGCATCACTACAAATATCACACGTTACTGCACTGTAAAGAACAGGTGAGTGGTCTCCTCCAGCAGCACGAACTGCAGGTGCTGGTTTACACCGAAGATAGACACAAAGTGCTGGAGTAACTCAGCGGGACAGGCAGCATCTCTGGAAAAAGGGAATGGGGGACATTTCGGATCGAGATGTTCTTCTCAGTTTGAAGAAGGGTCTCGACCCATTTCTTCTATCGAGCCTTGTCTCTAGAGATGCTGCCTGACCCGCTGAGTTACTCCAGCACTCTGTGAAACGTCACCTATCCATGATCCCCACAGATGCTGCCTGACCCGCTGAGTTACTCCAGCACTGTGTGAAATGTCACCTATCCATGTTCTCCACAGATGCTGCCTGACCCGCTGAGTTACTCCAGCGCTCTGTGAAACGTCACCTATCCATGTTCTCCACAGATGCTGCCTGACCCGCTGAGTTACTCCAGCACTCTGTGAAGCGTCAGACAGCATTGTTGTGTCTTTCTCTGCCGATAATGCTTGCGTTTGACCTGATTGTGTTTCTACGCGGCGTTTGTAATCCGCGGCACGCTATGTCTCGGGGTCCACGTGTTGGTAACAGGCTGACCTTTGCACCCCTACCCCCACAGACGGACATGCTGACGGAGGTGAACGAGGATCTGGGGCAGGAGGAGATCGTGCAGCAGTGCATGCGGAATGCCGCATGGCTGGAGAAACTCTTCGACTCCTTCTGCGATCTCCTCACACAGGTGCAACAGCAATGCGCGTGACCCCGGGCTCACTGCCCTGCCCCCCCCCCCCTTCCCCTCCCCACCCACACCCTCTCACTCTCTGTGGTTCCTTCCCCTCAACCCCCACCCAACTCCTGCACCCTTCTGTCTGTCTCTTCCGCAGCCAGAGTAGCCGCTTTACCGGCCCCCAGGGTGGGGGGGGTGCGGGGGGGTGGGGGTAGGTAGGGGACTGTCTGCGGTGGTTGCCCCGCACCTCGTGCCCCCGTCCCCCTCATTCTCGCCGTGCGTGTGTGGCCGCCATGTTCAGTGTTTGCCCCAGTTTTAACAAAGCTCCAGGCTTGGCCATGCCGTCCCCAGCAGCACCCTTGGGTGCCCGAGGTCCAGGGTGGGATCGCAGCGTCTCCTCCTCCCACTCCCCCACCCTCCCACATTGCCTCCGCCCCCACTCCAATCACCCTCCCACCCCCGCCCCCTGCCCACCCAGTTGTCTCATGTCACGCCCCCCCCCCACCCCCAGTCACTCTTCTCTAGTCTCCCCCACCGTGCCTTCTCTTCCCCCACCCCACCTAAACCCCTCCCCTGCCCCAGTCACCCCTCTCGTCTCGCCCACGTAGCCTGGGGCAGGGGTCTGGTCTGGGATCGATCCTGACTCCGGCTGCTGTCTGTACGGGATTGGGACGTTTGTGGGACAATCGGCCCCCTAGTGTGTAGGGAGTGGGATATCATGAGGCAAGTGTGAGCAGGTGGGCCGAAGGGCCTGTTTCTCTGCTGTCTCCCTGAACTAAACTAAATAAACTTCAGCTGAAACTGTCAGGTATTCCTGGCAGTGATTGGAGAGGGGTGGGGGTCACAGAGATGGCCACCATTGCTGGCTCTCTACCCTGTCGGATGGGTCATGGAAGTTACACTCCCTGTACATCTGTGGGTCCATCACTGTCTCCCTCCCCCAGAGAGGGCACCCCCTCCCTGACGGAGCTCTGGCACACGAGGCAGCCCAGCCCCCCCCCCCCCCCCCCCCCCCTCCAGTCTCACCAAGGGCCCCTGGTGCTTTCCTTATTTGGGACCTACAACTGCTCATTTGGGTGGAGAGGAGATTGGAGCAATTAGCACGGCCATCCATCTAGCAAGGTCCATAATGGCCGGGTTGAAGAGTTGGTTCCAGTGTTTGGGGATATTTGCCTGCACGGCTGAAATGGGAAAGTCCGATTCTCAGCCTCTGAAGGTTGAAAGCCTCCGGTGTTTTTGTCTATGAGATAATATTTACAAAACATTGAAGATAAGGTTAGAATGGGCCCACAACACACATCTAGGCCTTGAGGGGGGGGGGGGGGGGGGGGGGGAGTACACTGCATATGGCGGCCAAAGCGGGCAGGTGACTGGACGCTGCAAATGGCCGCCGAATCGGAACAGAAGAGCGAGTGGACACTGCAAATGGCCGACATGTTGGAAAAGATGTGACTTCTAAATGGCTGTGGACTCCTGGTAGCGGGAGGCGATTGGAAAGGTGAAGATGGTCGCTGGTGTGCAGCGGTGTGACGGGACGCTTCGCAAACGGTTGAGGAACGGCCGACAAACGCAACGGCCTCGCCTTGAAGACCACTTTTCGTTGGCAACGGACCCCTGAATTGAAAGACGGCAATCTTGTCCCTTCCACCGATAGTGGCTGCTGTACATTTGTGTTCCCTCATTCCACCCCCCACCCCCACCCCCCACCCCCCACCCCCCACCCAAAAAAGAAGAACGTTTAAAGAAAACAGAGGGAACACTAACTGGAGCCGCTGAAACTTAGCGCTTGCTTCAAGAGAGAACTGGGTGTTCCGATGTGATATATGTCGGGGACGGGAAGGAGATGGCTGGGAGATGGGAGGGAGATTAAACCCCACACCCCCCCCACCCCCACCCCAGGAAAATAACTCTTGTGGGAGAGGCTCTGAGCTTTTTAAAACCAATTCTCTGACGGTCTGATTGAGCAACACTGCAACATATTACTGACCGATAATTTTTCTCAGATTTTAATCAAAGATTTCCACTCCCACCCTCTTTGTCCTTTTAACACAAATAATTAACTATTTTAAAAACGCAAAAAAAAAAAACCACAACCCCACCACCACCCTAACGTGGGCAGAATATAATTTAATCGTTTTATGTTATTTAAAAATATCTTGCAGATTTCCGTGTCATCCTTCCAGTAAAATGTAAGTTTTACACACAAAAAAATAAATTAGGATCTGTCCTTTATCAGATGCTGAGCTGTCGTGACGGTTTTTAAAAGCAATTGGCAACTTGCTACATCTCCCTTGTATATATTGTACAGAGCAAAAGTCCATGTACTATATTGTATTTGAGAGAGCTAACAAATACTTAACAGAGAAAAAAAAAACACACAGAAGGTTGCTTAGTTGTGCTGTTCAGTCTGACTGGACCTTATTAGTACTTGGTTTATATAATATGTTCTGAGAATTGTCAAGTGTCCTATTTTATTCCAAAAAAAAAATAGAGGCAGGTTACGACAAAATGGTGCGATGTGTCTCCGGGGGGGGGGGGGAGGGTGGCGGTGTGGGGTAGTTATGTGGTGGTCACTCTCTGATTTCCCCCCCCCCCCCCCCCCCCCCCCCACTCCTTATCCACCTCAATACTTCATCACCTACACAGGGCGGATTCCCCACCACCATCCACACCGGTTATAACAATAATACTTGTCCCTCCTGGTCAAACTGTAGTGTCCAGTGTGGTGTGTGTGTGTCAAGGGCTGTCTATGTTTTTGTGTGTGCGTGCATGTCGAGGGTGGCCTGTGTGTGCATGTGTCGAGTGTGTGTAGTGTCATGTATGTGGAGTGTATGTATGTGTGTGTGTCATGAGTATGTCCAGTGTGTGTTGCACGTGTGTTTGTGTGCGTGTGTTGTGTGTCTGTCGAGTGCTTGTGTCGAGTGTGTGTGAGTGTGGTGTGTGTGTCGAGTGTGTGTTGTGTGTGTGGGGGTGTGACGGGGGAGTGTGTGCTGATCCTCTCTCTAGTCAGACATGGTCCATTGACCGGGTGTGTCGTGGCCACAGTCTCGAGGCCTCTGCCCCAGGTCAGGGCTCAGCGAGGCTTTGCATGGGTCGGGTGGTGGGTTCACTCGCTAGCATCGTGCAACGCTGGGCTTGCTGTGGAGTGGGGGAGGAAGGACAGAGAGGGGCAGAGTGGGACAATATCGACATCAATTAGGCCTCCTTGCAGTGAATAAATGAAAAATGAACTCCACAATGTTGCACTTCAAACGGAAATCAAGGAAATAGATTTATTGCAAAATGGAAGTTAGTTGTGCAGCACAGGACAGGCCCTTCGGCCCACTACGTCCATGCCCACCATTTTGTTCATGTTACACTAATCCCATTGAGTCTGTACCTTCTAACGAATCTGGTACTCTGGTGAGTACCAGCACCTGCAGTTCCTTGTGTTGTGTTGGAGGCTGGGGTCACCGAACCTTCCCGCTCTCTTCCTGGAGGTCACCGCCCTGCTTCACCACTTCATTGCTAACACAGGGCCCAAGCCCCATAGTCCCCACTGTGCTCACCGATCTGCTCAAAGAGAAGCATTGTCCAAAGCCCCTTGTGTGAGTGTGTGTCTGTGTGTTTCTGTGCGTGTGTGTGTCTGCGTGTGTCCGTGTCTATGTGTGTGAGTGCGTGTCCGTGTGTGTGTCAGTGTTTGTGTGTGTGTGTGCGTGTGTGTCTGTGTGTGTGTGTGTGTGTGTGTGTGTGTGTGTGAGAAGTTGACCAGATTTTTAAACGCTTTTTAACTCCAGGAGGGGTTGTCAAAGGGGGTGGGCAGAGAGGAGTGTGTGTGTGTGGGGGCGGGGGGGGGGGGGAGCAGAGGGGAGGGGATGACAGGGCAGGAGAGGGGAGGGGAGGGAGGAGGCTGAGACTCGTGTCATGGAGACAGGAGGGTGTGAGCAGCCATTTTGTAGGCCCGGGCCTCATGTGGGGATGGACATAGGGCACCCGTCGTAATCTGCCTGCAGAGATGCAATGGCGTCATCTCTCACTCTCTCTTTATGTAATACTTATTATCAACCTTTTTTAATGATGTGTTCTAACTGTACAATGTTATGGCCTGAAAGGTATCGTTACCGTTTTTGATTTGTGTTCTTGTATTGATGTTACATATATTATATATTTTTAATTGTTTAACAATGTCCTGCAAATATTTTTCTTTTCCTATTTCCCTTCCCCCCCCCACCCACCCACCCCCCCTCGCAAAATGTACAACTTGCATTGTATACTGTGTCCACAGAATGAAAGGCAAACACATTCTTCCTCTGTATTTTGTTCTTTTCTAAAAAAAATAGTTTGACCTCTTTCGTGTTTTAAATGCCGAATAATTGCTGTGCTGCCTACCGTATATTTTGTTGATCATTTTTTTTGTTGGTGTGTGTGTGTGTGTGTGTGAGAGTTTCTCTCTGTAGTGCCCTCTGGTGGGCAGGTAGTGTTCATTGCCGCACTGATACAGGTAGGGCTCCATCACAAGCTCTGCGTCAGGGTCTGGGGACTCCACCCATGGCGCAGCGGGTAGAGCTGCTGCCTCACAGCACCACAGACCCGGCTTCCATCCTGTACAACGGTCCTCCCCGTGACCCGTGTGGGTTTTCTCCGGGTGCTCCGGTTCACCCTCCACACTCCAGGTTTATAGGTTATTTAGTTCTGTAAATTGTAAATTGTCCCTCATGTGTGCAGGATAGTGCTAGTGCGCGAGAATCGCTGGTTGGTGCGGACTTGTTGGGCCGAAGGGCCTGTTGCCGCGCTGTATCTCTCAACTAATATCCTAAAAGGCTACTTTCCCTCTAGTCTTTGACATTTCCACTCCGGTTCCGACTGTCTATCCTATATATGGCTCTCGTTATTTTGTATACTTCAATCAGGTCTCCCCAGTCAACCCACGATGTATCAGAGAAAACAGTCCAAGTCTCTCCTGAAGAACGGTCTCGACCCGAAAAGTCACCTATCCATGTTCTCCACAGATGCTGCCTGACCCGCTGAGTTACTCCAGCACTCTGTGAAACGTCACCTATCCATGTTCTCCACAGATGCTGCCTGACCCGCTGAGTTACTCCAGCACTCTGTGAAATGTCACCTATCCATGTTCTCCACAGATGCTGCCTGACCCGCTGAGTTACTCCAGCACTCTGTGAAACGTCACCTATCCATGTTCTCCACAGATGCTGCCTGACCCGCTGAGTTACTCCAGCACTCTGTGAAACGTCACCTATCCATGTTCTCCACAGATGCTGCCTCACCCGCTGAGTTACTCCAGCATCTCAGACTCCTTACAGCTAATTGCTTCTAATCCAGGCGATGTCCTGGTTAATCTCTTCTGCATTCTCCCAATGTCCAATTTAGAAGGAAAAATAAGATTGAAACACAAAGAACTGCAGACATTGGAATCTTGAGCAGAGTGCTGGAGTAACTCAGCGGGTCAGGCAGCATCTGTGGAGAGGATGTAAGGACCTTCCTTTAGGCTGCAATGCAGTGACTGGAGTGCGATGCTGCACTCCAGGCACATAATCCTCCGGTTTCACACTCACCTGGTTGGACTCAGCAGTCTCAAGTCTGCAAGGAGGTCGACCAGTTTAACTGAAAGATACAGCACGGAAACAGGCCCTTCGGGCCAGTGGGTCACCATCGATCACACACACACACTGACACACACACTGACACACACACACACACACACACACACACACACACACACAGACACACACAGACACACACACACACACAGAGCAATTTGGTGTTCCGTAGTTGAGCTAGGATTGTGGTTGTGTGCATCAGTTCATGAACCTATAGTTTATTTGTGAAATACTGCATGGAAACAGGCCCTTCGGCCCACTGAGTCGCACTGACCAGCGACCCCTGCACATTAACAGCACCCTACACACATTAGGGACAATTTTTTACAATTACTCCAAGCCAATTAACCTACAAACCTGTACGCCTTTAGATTGTGGGAGGAAACTAAAGATCTTGGAGAAAAACCACGCAGGTCACAGGGACAACGTACAAACTCCGTACAGACAGCACCCATGGTCGGGGTGGAGCCCGGGTCTCTGGCTCTGTGAGGCAGAAACGCTACCCACTGCGCCACCGTGCCTCCCTGTGTATTTAAATCATGCAGAAGACTGATCTGGGTTGCCCTGCTTGAGTTACAAAAAGACTAGTCTGCAGATGCAACACGTAATTAGGAAAGCTAACGAGATGTTATGGTACATTATGAGGGGGATTGAATACTTCAATTAGAGTGGGTGTTGGTGAGATCACATTGGGTTTACTGTGCAGTATCAACGTCCTTGAGCAAGTTAGGACAGACATTGGACGACAGAGGGATTTATCAGACTCTGGAAATGAGGACAGGTTGGAATTTAGCAGACCGAGAGGAGACTTGGTTGAGGACACAAGTGGACTGGGTGTTTTGCTAGATACAGAATGCATTCAGTAACACAACCTGTCTGGCTGGAAATCTTCAACCAAGTGTCCACAGTGCAAGCATGATGCTGGGAGGCACAGCTTGGTCAACCCCAATCCAGGTCAAGTCAACGTTATTTGTCACATACACATACAAGATGTAGTGAAATGAAAGTGGCAACGCCTGCAGGATTGTGCAAAAACTACAGAACAGAACCAGTATTTGTTTTAAAGACACAACAGTAATTACTCCTTGGTGAGACTAGAGTTTACAGTCCTGATGGCCTGTGGGTCTCACCCTCTCTGTTTTCACAGCGTGACAGCGGAGGCGCTTGCCTGACCGTGGCAGCTGGAACAGTCCGTTGCTGGGATGGTAGGGGTCCTTCATGGTCTTGTTGCATCCGTAAACCAGAGGATCGGCCATCACACCAGGCTGGAGCCCGCACAGGCCACAGTGGCTCAGGAAGGTGGATGTGGACAGGAGGCCTCCTCTTGCAGGAAGGATTTAGAACTGGGTTAGGGTCGTGTCCCCTCACCGCCTCCCCTCTGGTGGTCCTGAGTCTTTGGAGCTCTCTCCCACTCTCTTTGGGAAAGATAATCGTTCAATGAGGTGGCTGTATTCTCGATAAGGAGGGGTGGTTATTTACGTTAGTACAGGGGGATTAGTACGTGGAGTTGATCAGCGATGCCCTTCTGCGGGGGGGGGGGGGACCTCATAAATAGACGGTACCTCCCGCAGCAGGACTGAGATGAGGAAAATCTTTTTCACCCAGAGTTGTGAATCTGTGGAATTCTCTGCCACAGAAGGCAGTGGAGGCCAATTCACTGGATGTTTCCAAGAGAAAGTTAGATTTAGCTCAAGGGGCTAAATTAATCAATGGAAATGGGGAGAAAACAGGAACGGGGTACTGATTTTAGATGATCAGCCATGATCATGTTGAATGGCGGTGCTGGCTCGATGGGCTGAATGGCCTACTCCTGCACCTATTGTCTAAGTTTCAGCACAACCCTGGATTGTGTATCCGCCGGTGCTTTGTGGTTCCGTAGTCGGAGCTGCAGTCAGCCCCGGCAAACAAGCTCATGCCTCTGTTTGTGCCCCCACTGTGAAAGTCAGTGGTGACATTGGACAGGGTCTGAAGACGGGTTTCGACCCAAAAAGTTACCCATTCCTTCTCTCCAGAGATGTCCCGCTGAGTTACTCCAGCATGTTGTGTCTATCTTCGGTGTAAACCAGCACCTGCAGTTCTTTCCTGCACTGTGTAACGAACGCCCTTGCAAGTTGACTGGTTGCATGGTGCTGGGTCTACATATTGCACGCAGCTATGACCACTGCACTATCCACACACGTGTGAAGCTGGACGATTCCCATCGCACTCTAATATACATGTAAACCTGGAGATGCAAGGAACTGCAGACACTGGACTCCAGCGTAAAACGCGACCGGTTATTTCTCTGCAAGCTGGTGGACAAGCGGAAAGAACAGCAGGTAACCGTGGCCGGCAATCGTAGTGAGGCCGCAGCTCCACCACATGCACCACTGTGTTGTACGTGTTAAACTGTGGAGTGAATGACACAGATGATGTCAGAGAAGGAAGCCACTCGGCCCATCGACCAATGCTGGCTGTTGGAGAGATGTCATCTATCCCACTGATTTCCCTGCCATGTACTCTATTGCCCGGTAACAGTAACCCACCCATTTGCAGATGTAGGAAGGTAGTACAGTACCCGGGGTAAAGCAAACAGGAGCATCCAAGTTCAAAATGGGAGCTTGAAACAACAGGGCCATCTCCAGCACCACTGGGCCACCCGTTCTATTCTAATAGTGAATGTAAGGTAAAACCGACCCAGTTCCTTCACGTGACCGTTGCACCATTCCAGAAAGCAGACCACACTAAACCTTCATTTCACTCCCTGCATGACCTTTCTTGCTCAAACAAGCAGACTAAATCTGCACACAAAACTCCCGATGGCGCCTCACTAAGATATGTTTTGCACTAAAACCCAACGGAATTTCTAATCCAAATAATGATAACGAGAGCATTTTTTTGAAAATCAATGAAATCTGAAATAAAAGTAAAACTAGAAACTCTCGGAGCCAACGGTTCAGCTCAGACCTGGAAGAGAAAAAGAGGGGAAAGTATCAGCCATGATCACAATGAATGGCGGTGCTGGCTCGAAGGGCCGAATGGCCTCCTCCTGCACATATTTTATATGTTTCTATATCGCGGCTAAACTTCTGAAATGGAAACGTTCAGTATTTCTCTTGACACTGCCTGCCCTGCCGAGTGCTTACAGCATTTGTTGTTATTAATCCAGTTTTCCAACACTTGCAGAAGGACACAAATGCTGGAGTAACTCAGCGGGACAGGCAGTATCTGTGGAGGGAAGGGGTGGGTAACATTGCGGGTCGAGACCCTTCTTCAGACACCAACACTTAATAAAGGTCTCGCCCGGCCCGAAACGTCGCCGATCCATATTCTCTCCAGAGATGTTGAAGTGCCCCGCTGAGTTACTCCAGCATTTTGTGTCTTATCTTCGGTGTAAACCAGCAGCTGCAGTTCCTTCCTACACATTTCTAACACTGGCAGTTGCTGGTGGAGAGACACAGAGTGCTGGAGTAACTAACTCAGCGGGACAGGCAGCATCTGTGGAGAGAAGGAATGTCGAGACCCTTCTTCAGACTAAAGATGCTGTAAATCTTTAGGATAAGGGGGAAGTCTTTTAGGGCCGAGATGAGAAGATCATTTTTCACACAGAGAGTGGTGAATCTGTGGAACTCTCTGCCACAGAAGGTAGTTGAGGCCAGTTCATTGGCTATATTTAAGAGGGAGTTAGATGTGGCCCTTGTTGCTAAAAGGATCACGGGGTATGGAGAGAAGGCAGGTACAGGATACTGAGTTGGATGATCAGCCATGATCATATTGAATGGCGGTGCAGGCTCGAAGGGCCGAATGGCCTACTCCTGCACCTATTGTCTATGTTTCCATGATTCTAAATGTCTGGCAGCAGCAATGGCGGCGGTAGAGGCGCGTCTGTGTGACGTCACGGGAAAGGGCTCCATCTCTCGGGTCCGGAGGGTCACGTGACATGACGGGGCGGGCCCACGTGAGGGCGTCGTGACGTGATGCGTGCGTGGGCCTAGTGGCGCGGGCGGCGGGAGCCTCGGGCTGTGGTAAGGAGCTGCTGCCGGCGGGGAGAGAGGCTGGGCTGGTCCCGTCCCGCGCTGCCCCCCCCCCCACCCCCCCGGGTGGAGCCGCCGCTGCTGCCGCCCGAGTCGCGGCGCCGGAGACCCGGGTTCGATCCCCACCCCGGCCGCTCTCACACGTGACACCATCAACATCAGACCACTCGGCCCGTCCAGTCTACCCCACCCTGATCCATCTCTCCCTCCTCACCCCATCCTCCTGCCCTCAGCCCGTAACCCCGACACCCGCACTCATCAACAGCCCATCTCCCACTGGCCTGTGGCCTCCACCGCCGCCTGTGAGTGAATCCCACAGATTCACCGCCCTCTGCTGAAGAGATTCCTCCTCATCTCCTTCCTAAAGGAACGTCCTTTAATTCTGAGGCTGTGCCCTCTGGTCCTAGACTCTCCCAGTAGTGGAAACATCCTCTCTACATCCACTCAGTCCAAGCCTGACCCCCCCCCCTCATTCTTCTAAACTCTTCCCTCCCCCCCATGACCCGCGTGGGTTTTCTCCGGGTGCTTCGGTTTCCTCCCACACTCCAAAGACGTGCAGGTTTGTCATTTAATTGGCTGGACTGCAAATTTTTCCTAGTGTGTAAGATAGTGTTGGTGCGGGGATCGCTGGTCGGGGCAGACTCAGTGGGCTGAAGGGCCTGTTTACACACTGTATCTCTATATGGAATTGCCCCTGCTATTGTGTGGGACAGCATAGAACTAGTGTATGGGTGATCAGTGGTCGACATGGACTCGATGGGCTGAAGGGCCTGTTTCCATGCTGTAGCTTTCAAGGAAACTGGTTATTTTGACAGCTTGGAAGAAGCAACGATTTAAACCTGTCCCTTGCCTGTCTGTGTAGGAAGGAACTGCAGAAGCTGGTTTAAACAGAAGATAGACACAAAATGCTGGAGTAACTCAGCGGATCAGGCAGCATCTCTGGAGAGAAGGAATGGGTGACGTTTCGGGTCGAGACCCTTCAGATCTGACCCGAAACGTCACCCAATCCTGCTCTCCAGAGATGCTGCCTGTCCCGCTGAGTTACTCTTTGCCTGTCTGTGTGACCTGGTGTTCTCTCTCCCTGTTCACCAATTAGACAAGGAAAGAAACAGAAAAAAACACCTTTTCACTATTTTACTTTGTCTATGAAACCACCTTCTTCACCCTGCGTCTCTTGTAAAGAGATGTTCACTTCTGTTGCACCTCCCATGGCCACAGAATATTTCAATGGTTCTTCATTATCACATGCACTGCCATACAGTTTCTCCCTGGCTGTTATCAGGCAACTGAACCATCCTACCACAACTAGAGAGCAGTCCTGAACTGCTATCTACCTCATTGGGACCTTTGGACTATCGACCAGACTTTACTGGCTTTACCGTGCACTAAACATTATTCCCTTATCTTGTATCTGTACACTGTGAATGGATCGATTGTAATCATGTATTGTCTTTCCGCTGACTGGTTAGCACGCAACAAAAGCTTTTCACTGTACCTCGGCACACGTGACAATAAAATGAACTGAACAGTGAAATTCATTTTCTGCTAAGTGCTTACTATAGATAAGCACAATGCCAGATTGCGTACGAAATGTGTGGATGGAAATAGCCCACACTATTTCACCTACTGAAATGTTGCATAGTCCCCACTGTTGTGATGTAAGCGTCATTCATGACAGCCAATTTGAGACATTAACTCCCATAGTGTCAGCCAAGTAGTGATTCATGATGATGTATTTTTGCATCTATTTGAGTTGAAAGACGGGTTTCATCGTAAAGGCAGTCACGGTAGCACAGCGGTAGAGTTGGTGCCTTACAGCGCTTGCAGCGCCGGAGACCTGGGTTCGATCCCGACTACGGGTGCTGTCTGTACAGGGTTTGTACATTCTCCCCGTGACCACGTGGGTTTTCTCAGAAATCTTCGGTTTCCTCCCACAATCCAAAATTGGCTTGGTGTATGTATAAATTGTCCCTAGTGTGTGTGGGGTAGTGTTAATGTGTGGGGATCGCTGGTCGGTGCCGGCTCGGTGGCAGACCTGCCCATTTTTGCCATTTTATTACATTGCTTTCATTGATAAATTTACCTGCATTTAATCCTTGTGTTGACTTTTGTTCACTTCAGACTTGACTTTACTCTAGACTTTAGAGATACAGCATTGACCAGAGATCATCCCGTACACTAACACTATCCTACACACACTAGGGACAATTTACTGTTATTACTGAAGCCGATTAAGCTACAAACCTGAGAAACCCAGAGAAAACGCACGCGGTCACGGGGAGAAACTCCATGCAGACAGCACCTGAGGTCAGGATCGAACCTGGGTCTCTGGCGCTCTATGGCAGCAACTCTACCCACTGCAACACCCCATTCATCAGTGTCCCCTTTTTGCCTTTTAATTTTTCCTGCCTTTTGCTGTATTATCAATCTTTGTGTTTTCTCAAATAAAAAACATAAAATGGTGGGAACACCCTGCAAGTTGCACAGCCTCTGTGGAAAGGAAACAGGGAAACCAAGTCCCTCCACTTTCTGCAGGTGCTGCCTGATCTGCTGAGTGTTCCCATCGTTTTTCTGTTTATGTTTCCAGCCTCTATATTGTTTTTAATTTCCTTTATGTTATTCCCTCCCCGTGCCCCTTTTGAGCGATTATTCTCTCAGTTTTGCTGAAAACGCGGAGACCCAGAATGTTCACAGATTCCAGCGTTCGTTGTTTTTATTTAACGTTGTATCACGTTGTGTTTCAGAATGACCTGGCTGAGGCTTTAGCGCTGTTTGACACGCGTACGTTTGCTTGTGCCGCCTGTCTGGGAATGGAAGGAGAGGTTTGGCAGTGACCTGCGGACCAGCATGGTTGTTCCCCTAAACGACACCCCCTCTCCTTCCAGCATGGTGTCAGACGTGGTGTTTGTTATCGAGGGAACAGCAAACCTAGGGCCGTACTTTGAGTCTCTGCGGAATCATTACATTCTCCCCGCAATTGAGTGAGTATGGATTCCCCCCAAAACCGTCAACCCAGGTCAATTGTGAATGAATACTTTATTGTTACATGTGACAAGTCGCAGCAAAACTCTTTGCTTGCAGTCCCAAGGTATGCGAATAGTGGCCACATAGAGGGCGCGTACAAGGTTACAAAGTATCCAGTGCCAGGCCCCCATTGTTCTTCCCCCTCCCTCACGGCGGCCCCCCCCCTCCCCCCTCCCCCCCCGTGCCAGGCCCCCATTGTTCTTCCCCCTCCTTCACGGCGGTCCCCCCCCCCACGCCGGCTCCACCTGTGTTCCTTCCCCCGGCCGCGGCGTCCTCACTTCCACGTGTCCGTCCGTCCGTCCGTCGGCACCATCATTGACCGCCGCACTGACCTCTCCACTATCGCCGCCGGCTCCTCTCCGGACACCTCCGTGGCACCGATCCAGGCCCCAGCCGCTGGTTCTGTCGACCATGGGGCCCTTAGCTGCGGGCTCCGTCCCGTGTGGCTCCGGCCTCAGCTTCTCCATGGGCTCATCATCGGCCACCTAAACAGTTTAGTTTAGATGGAAACAGGCCCTTCGGCCCACTGAGTCCACACTGACTATCGATCACCCGTTCACACTATCCCACTTTCACGTCCACTCCCTACACACTAGGGGTAATTTAGAGGCCAAATATCCTCCAATGACTGTACTTTGTGCTTCCCACCACAGTGAAGAATGCTGTGGTGAATGTTTGTGTTAAATCTTTATTGTGTATTGTGTGTTCTGTTTTGATTGTACCGCTGATTGAATGATTGATTGAATGAATGAATTCTGTGGCCTGTGGGAGGAAAGCGAACACCTGCAGAAAAGGCCAGGAGCGATCCTGAGGGGTCGCCACAAACGACCACTGGCAGGGCAGTGCCTGGTGGGCCCGCTGTTGGCTGGTGACGGTGTGATCTTTACAGGGAAACACAGTGGAGAACTGTGGGACTGGTGAAGCAACTGGGGTGGGGGAAGGGGGAGGGAAGTGTAAGTATTCAATGCCCATACCGCTGGGTGTGAGCTGCCCAAGCGGAATACGAGGTGGTGTTCCTCCAGTTTGCGTGTGGCCTCACTCTGGCAAGGGAGGAGGCCCAGGACAGACAGGTCAGTGTGGGAACGGGTTGTGAGGTAGCAGCTGAACAGGAAGTGACCTCTCATCTGCGGCTTAGTGCTTCACAGCAAAGCCCAGACAAAGGGAACCTGTTTTCTTTCCCTCTGTGATCACTAATGAAAGATCACAGAGAGTGGAGTCATGCAGAATAAAAGGAGCTGGTCTATCCCTCTGGCAGCACTGACAAAGAGCTGTTTCATAGCTCCACTCCCTCTGCCGTTCCTCTCTAGGTCTACAGTTTCCCCAACCTGCCCCCAGCCCTTTCAAGATAGACTGAAGAGAATATGAATGGGAACTGCTCGATTAAACTTGCTCTTTTATCTTTTGCAGGTATTTTAATGACGGTCCCCCGGCAGAAACTGATTTTGGAGGCGATGTATGTAATCTTACAAACTTTCTTTATGTTTGACAATGCTCTTTCCAGCTTACAGTGTGCTTTTAAAAAATTAAACCAGGTGGTCCTAATACAGGTGTGAGAGCACACAGCTACGCTTAAGAACACACTTCTCTCACTAGATTAACGAACGATATACAACGTGCAGGTAGAAGAGGTTAGTTTAACCTGGCATCATGTTTGGGCCGAAGGGCCTGTCCCATGCTCTACTCTTTAAAGAACATAGAATAGCACAGACACAAAATGCTGGAGTAACTCAGCGGGACAGGCAGCATCGCTGGTAGAAGGAACGGGTGACGTTTTGAGTTGAGACCCTTCTTCTGTCTGAAGAAGGGTCTCGACCAGAAATGTCACCCATTCCCTCTACCCATGGATGCTGCCTGACCCGCTGAGTTACTCCAGCACTCTGTGAAACGTCACCTATCCATGTTCTCCACAGATGCTGCCTGACCCGCTGAGTTACTCCAGCACTCTGTGAAACGTCATCTATCCATGTTCTCCACAGATGCTGCCCGACCCGCTGAGTTACTCCAGCACTCTGTGAAACGTCATCTATCCATGTTCTCCACAGATGCTGCCTGACCCACTGAGTTACTCCAGAATTTTGTGTGTGTGTTTGTGACATTTGTGGTTCTGGTGCAGCGTCTTTGACCTGAAACGTTAACGCTTTACTCTCGGCATGTGCTGCCTGACGATCTCTTGTCTTCAGCAGCTTTTATTGATTTAGTCCAAGTCCTGCTGTTGGAGTGACCTGACAACAAACACTTGGTGTCATCACTCCTTGATTAGTACAGGTGTCAGAGGTTATGGAGAGACAGCTGGACAATGGGGTTTGGAGGGAGAGATAGATCAGCCATTCAGCAAGAAGATGAGGAGACATTTCTTTAGCCTGTGGGTGGTGAATCTGTGGAACTCATTGCCACAGACGGCTGTGGAGGCCAAGTCAGTGGATATTTTCAAGGCAGCGATAGATAGATTCTTGATTAGTAGATGAGGTCAGAGGTTATGGGGAGAATGCAGGATGAGAGGGGATCTTATTGAAACATATAAGATTGCTAAGGGCTTGGCACACTAGAGGCAGGAAACATGTTCCCAATGTTGGGGGAGTCCAGAACCAGGGGCCACAGTTTAAGAATAAGGAGTAAGCCATTTAGAATGGAGATGAGGAAACACTTTTTCTCACGGAGAGTGGTGAGTCTGTGGAATTCTCTGCCTCAGAGGCGGTGGAGGCCGGTTCTCTGGATGCTTTCAAGAGAGAGCGGAATAGGACTCTTAAAAATAGCAGAGTCAGGGGATATGGGGAGAAGGCAGGAACGGGGTACTGATTGGGGATGATCAGCCATGATCACATTGAATGGCGGTGCTGGCTCAAAGGGCAGAATGGCCTACTCCTGCACCTATTGTCTATTGTCTATTGAATGGGGTTAGGAGGGAGAGATAGATCAGCCATGATTGAATGGCGGAGTAGACTTGATGGGCCGAATGGCCTAATTGTACTGCTATCACTTGTGCCCTAGACTCTGTGGATGAAGTGCGGGTGTCACTACTAACTGGGCTCTCTGTCTCCACAGTACGGAGGCACACAGTACAGTTTAGTTGTGTTCAACACGGTGGATTGTGCTCCAGAATCGTATGTGCAGTGTCACGCCCCCACCAGCAGCGCCTACGAATTTGTCACATGGCTCGACAGTATTCAGTAAGTAATTACAAACCTACAGAGCTGGCGGCAGGAGCTTCAGCTTCACCGTGGGTGCCGGCGGTGATCGGCCACATTGGTCTCTGGACTCTGTCAATTTAGTTTAGAGATACAGCTCGGTTACATCTCGGCTCACCGAGTCCGCACCGACCAGTGACCCCCCTGCATTAACACAATCCTACACACACTAGGGACAATTTACAATCTACAGAAGCCAATTAACCTCCAAACCTACATGTCTTTGGTGTATGGGAGGAAACCCGCGCAGGTCATGGGGAGAATGTACAGAGAGTGCCCGTAGTCAGGATTGAACCCGGGCCTCTGGCGCTGTAAGGCAGTAGCTCTACCGTTACGCCACCATGCCTCCCTTATTGTGTGGAAGAGCAGAGATGGTCAAGAGGCAAGATGGTAATGAGGTGTTCAGAGATGTGAGGAGGTTTGATAGATATCATGGGGGTGAAAGCGTTTCCACTGGCATTGGTAACCATTGAAGGCAGCAGGATTTAAGAGCAGTGTCTAAAGAAGGGGCGGCAGTACTGAAGCTGGTAGCGCTGGCAGTGAGAGCAGCTTTGCGTAACTGGAGGGAACTGGTTTTGTGCATGAATGGGAAAGGCTGGGTATTGGGGAAAGAGGAGGAGGGGAGTGCGACTAATTGTTTGGCGTTTCAAAGCAGTGCGAGAGTACAGATGGCTTCTATAACGCTGCGAGGCCCTTTGAGTTTTGTATCCAGTGAGTGGCATTCAATCGCAATCCTTGTTGCTGGTGAATGCAGCAACTATTTTGTCCGTACAGTCACGAGCCGGAATGAATGGATCGGCAGTTCAGCAACTTCCTGTCCCATTGTTTGAACAAAGATACAATGCCATGGGCAAGAGAGAGTTCGATTTATCTCTGAGGGCTAACGGAATCAAGGGATATGGGGGGAAAAGCTGGGATGGGCACTGATTTTAGATGATCAGCCAAGATCATATTGAATGGCGATGCTGGCTCATAGGGCCGAATGGCCTACTCCTATTTTTTCTATGTTTCTATGAATGCTTTTGCAGCTACCTGAATGCAGGGTGAATATTTAATTACATAGGCAGTGTACTTTACAGCAGTCAGAGGATGGGTCTCGACCCGAAACATCGCCCATTCCTTCCCTCCAGAGATGCTGCCTGTCCCGCTGAGATACTCCAACATTTTGTGGCTATCTTCGGTTTAAACCAGCATCTGCAGTTCCTTGCCAGTCAGTATCATATATATTTATTGTCACGTGTGTAAACCTTAGAACAGCATGCACTGCCCCATGTGTAGGGACGAACTACAGATGCTGGTTTGTACCGAAGATAGTGCTGGAGTGATTCATCAGGTCAGGCAGCATCTCTGGGGGGAAAAGGGATGGGTGACGTTTAGGGTGGGAACCCTTCTTCAGATTGGGTTCTGACTGAACCATCACCCATCCTTTTTCTCCAGAGATGCAGCAGTGCCTCATCTCTGTTAAATCATAATTGGCTGAATCAACCTCCTCTCAAAAGTTTAAAGAAGTAAAAGTGAGATCTGTTTGTAACTCAAACTTCTCATGACCGCAGGCAATCCCAACCAAAGTGCTGTAGGACCACCAAGATGTTGTTGCACAGTGCCACTGTTGTGCTGCAGAAGTGTGGCATCAGTTTGTGCATATCAGACCTCCGTGGGTTCATGTCTGGCACTGAGCCCAGCTGCACCAGTTTGTGCTCCGTGGGTTAATGTCTGGCACGGTGGCCCAGCGGGTAGAGCTGCTGCCTCACTGCGCCAGAGCCCCGGGTTCCATCCTGGCTACGGGCGCTGTCTGTACGGAGTTTGTACGTTCTCCCCGTGACCTCTGAGAACTTTGGTTTATTGGCTAGGTATAGAAACATAGGTACATAGACAATAGGTGCAGGAGGAGGCCATTCGGCCCTTCGAGCCAGCACCACCATTCATTGTGATCATGGCTGATCATCCCCTATCAATAACCCATGCCTGCCTTCTCCCAATATCCCTTGACTAAACTAGCCGCTGGAGCTCTATCTAACTCTCTCTTAAGAGAGTTCTAAATGTAAAACTTGTGTGTAAGGTAGTGTTAATGTGCGGAGATCACTGGTCGGTATGGACTCGGTGGGCCGAACGGCCTGTTTCCGCACCATATCTCTGAACTAAAAAACCCCTATTGAATCTCTATTTGTGATGATGATTGAGGTGTGGTGTTAGGCGGGTCCGACAGCGACATCACCCCTGCTCTGCCACACAGTGGAGTGGAGGAAGGGTCTTGACCCGAAACTTCACCAATTCCTTGTCTCCATTTATGCTGCTTCACCTGCTGCGTTGCTCCACCTGCCGCAGTGGCTGATGCCACCTGTCTTGCATTCATTCACAGGTTCATGGGTGGCGGTGGAGAGAGCTGCAGTCTGATTGCGGAGGGGCTCAGCACGGCACTGCAGCTGTTTGATGACTTCAAGAAAATGCGGGAACAAATGTAAGTGGAATTTATTTTGTTTAGTTTTATCATCGTTTGAAAGACTAAGTTCTCTCGTTCTTGGAGCAGCAGCAGGATGTACCTTTAGAAAGGAAATGAGAAGAAATGTATTTATTCAGAGGGTGGTGAATCTGTGGATTTATTTGCCACAGACGGCTGTGGAGGCCAGGTCAGTGGGTATTTTTAAGGCAGAGATAGATAGATTCTTGATTAGTGCGGGTGTCAGGGGTTATGGGGAGAAGGCAGGAGAATGGGGTTAGGAGGGAGAGATAGATCAGCCATGATTGAATGGCGGAGTAGACCTGATGGGCCGAATGGCCTAATTCTGGTTCTGTGACGTGTGAGACCGCAGATTCAGCAGCCGAGGTCGGGATTGAACCCGGGCCTCCGGCTCCGCGAGGCAGCAGCTCGACCCGCTGCACCACCGGGAGAGTGGGGGGGGGTCGGTGTCCCGCGGCAGGGGTGTAAACACCGGGGGGGGGGGGGGGGGGATGGGGGATGGGGGCAGCACGGGACCACTAACACCATCCTACACACTAGCGACAATTTACAGAAATCAAGTGACCTACAAACCGGAGCACGCACGGGGAGAACGCACAAACTCCACACAGACAGCACCCGTAGTCAGGATGGAACCTGGGTCACTGACGCTGTGAGGCTGCAATTCTACTGCTCTGCCACCATGCTGCACTTGTACTGACCACTTGACTGCCTCTGCGATGATCTTAAAGGGCAGTGATTTAAAAATGTCTCTTCTGTTGCAGAGGACAGACTCGCAAGATCTGTGTGTTGATCTGTAACTCTCCTCCTTACCTCCTGTCGGCTGTGGAGAGCACCACGTACTCTGGCCTGACCACCGACAGACTGGTGCAGATGATCGGAGATGTGAGTGTTAGAAAACATAGGTAGTAGGTGCACCAGTAGGCCATTCGGCCCTTCGAGCCAGCACCGCCATGCAATATGATCATGGCTGATCATCCACAATCAGTACCCCGTTCCTGCATTCTCTCCCCATATCCCTTGATTCCGTTAGCCCTAGGAGCTAAATCTAACTCTC
Organism: Raja brachyura; assembly: GCA_963514005.1. Next base: position 971,894 of record OY740817.1, read on the forward strand.
TTGAAATCATCCAGTGAATTGGCCTCCACTGCCCTCTGTGGCAGAGAATTCCACAGATTCACAACTCTCTGTGTGAAAACGTTTTTCCTCATCTCAGTCCTAAATGGCCGACCCCTTTATTCCTAATGTGTGTTGTTCCCGTTGTGAGTGTTGTTGTCCGCCGGTGATCACTGCCGCGGGTTGGTGTCCCTGATCTAAATTGGGATGGCGACCTTTAAACGGCGGTGGTGAATAGGTTTTTGTTTACTACATGTGCTCCTTGTTGCTCTTGGTTCACGCCCAAGCTGAAGACTCAGAGCCGTGTTTGATGTTAATGCAGCTGGTGTGAAGATGCACTGCGGTTGGCCACTCTTGGGCAGACCTGACCCACTGAGCACTGATTCTGCAGAGTGAGGCTTTTCCTGGAAACCTTTCTTCTATTTGTGTACATGCTCAGTGGTTTAGTTCAGAGATACAGCAGGGAAACAGGCCCTTCGGGTACCGAGTCCATCCCTGCACACTAACACTATCCCACACACACTACGGGCAATTTACAATTACACCAAAGCCAATTAACCTACAAACCTGCACGCCTTTGGAGTGTGGGAGGAATCCGGAGCACCCAGAGAAAGCCCGCGCAGGTCACGAGGAGAACATGCAAACTCCGTACAGACAGCGCCCGTAGTCAGGATCGAAGCTGGGTCTTTGGCGCTGTGAGGCAGCAACTCTACCGCTGCGCCACCGTGTCACCCCTCGTTTGAAAAGAACAAAAAGTAGGAAATTATCCAGATTTTGGACGAAATGAAGGGAGATGCTGACATTACCAGTTGTGACCAGCAGATGGGAGCAGACGTCTTCCTCTCATTGAGAAGCGTGTCTGAAGCACTTGTCCTTGACATTTAACGGTGTTAGCATTGACCAGTACCCCAATATTAACACCTTGGGGATCAGCACGATGGAAGGCTCGGCAGGACCAGGAGCGGGCTGCAGGAGGCACAGAGAGGGCTGGGCCAGGAGAGGACAGGGACGTTAGTACGCGGGAACTGCACCAGCACGTCCAGCGCACGGGCTGACCGCACTTTGGAAATGGCGCCAAACGTGGAGGCTCCCTCATATGTAATATATGCAAAAATAATTCCACTATGGGATACATCTGTGAATATTGGGCAAGTGTGTACACATACAAGGAATTTGCCTTGGTGCTCCACTCGCAAGTAACAACACGACATACAGTAAACAATTAAGAATAGAACATGAATACATTAAGAATAAAACATTATAGTTTATGTGGCAGATAAAGCACCCACGACCAACACCACAGCACTGGTCAAGAGAGCCCAGCAGCGACTACACCCTCTCCGAAGACTACGGAAAGCAGGTCTCCCCACTGCACACCTATGAACCTTTTTATAGGGCGACAATCGAGAGCACAGTAACCTACGGCATCACTTCCTGGTCCGGGAGCTGCAAAGCGTACGAGCGGCACCAACTAGACAGGATTGTGAAGACCGCCAGCAGGATTATTGGTGCTCCACACCCTTTCCTGCTGGACATATACAGGACGAGATGTATCAACAGAGCCATCTCCATCATCAAAGACCCCTACTACCCATCGCATCACATATTCTCCATCCTGCCATCTGGGAAGAGGTACAGGAGCATCAGCTGCAAAACCAGCAGGATGCTCCTCAGCTTCTTCCCGCAGGCTATAAGACTGATAAACGGACTGTGCCCCCTGCCAAAGTATCGCGCACCAACCACCAACCTGGACACACTGAAGCAGAGCCATTGTCGAGCCGCTGCCAATTGGAACTCATGGTGATATATGTATTTTTATTTCTATTTATTTTTTACCGCACACTGAATGGACACTGGTTGAGCAACGTTTTTTCATTTCCTCTGGGCATGTAAGTACTCAGGAAAATGATAATAAAGATTTTCAATTCAATTCAATCACTGGAGCAGAAACTCAACTGATCGGCAACAATACTGTCGCCATAACAGTCTGAAGAAGGGTCTCGACTCGAAACGTCACCCATTCCTTCGCTCCATAGATGCTGTTTGTTCCGCTGTGTTTCTCCAGCATTTTTGTCTACCTTCGATTGTTCCAGCATCTGCAGTTCTTTCTTAAACAATCTGTTGCCATAACAGGTGTCGGGGGTTATGGGGAGAAGGCAGGAGAATGGGGTTAGGAGGGAGAGATAGATCAGCCATGATTGGATGGTGGAGTAGACTTGATGGGCCGAATGGCCTCATTCAGCTCCTAGCACATGACCTGATAAGAGCTGGCTTTAATATCTGGGTGTAACGTGAACTGTGAAGAGTGATCTCAGAACTCATTGTACCCGTCTTGCTTTTCCTCCTCGATTATAACAAGGGGGAGCCCTGATCTTTTCCTCCTTTTCCCCCAAAATGTTATGACTCAGTGCATTGGTTTGGTGAGATCAGATCATTCATCTCTTGTTCCCCCTCTCCTCTCTGTGCCCCACCTGGACTCACACCCATCTCTCTCCTTTCCCATCCCCCTTCCACCAATATTCCTTCCTCTGGCTTCACCATCAGCTCCTCTTCTATCCTTATCTCACACTTCATTTCCGGCCTTTGACCAACCATCTGCCCCCTCTCTCCTCATTGACCCACGGTGAGGACCACCAACACGTTGCCTTGTGTGCTTCTGCAGAGAGGGATCCATTTCTCAGTGGTGTCCCCGCGTAAGCTGCCCGCCCTGCGGGTGTTGTTTGAGAAGGCAGCGTTGGGCGGCGTTATCGAGACACAGCTGAAGGATTACAGCCAGGACCCTCGCCATATGATCATGATTCGGGGCATCGTGCTCCCAGGTAAGAACCATTTCTCCGGCTGCTCCAGTCTGTACAGACGGCACCCGTAGTCAGGATTGAACCCGGGTCTCTGGCGCTGTTAGGCAGCAGCTCTATCACTTTGCCAATGTTCCCTATTTGCTGCGAGAAATATTTACTATTGCGAAAAAACTATATGCATGTCATATGCAATATATGTAATATATGCACTGTATGTCATGTTGTTACTTCTGGGCGGAGCACCAAGGCAAATTCCTTGTATGTGAATACTTGGGTAATAAACTTACTCACTTACGTACTAATGTAATGAATCATTGCACATCGTCAGGTATCTGCCATGCTTCACTGAAAGACTGCACAATACGGTTATTTTAAGAATGAAACCACTTTCTTCAACTAATTGAGTTGAGTTTATTGTCCCGTGTACCGAGGTACAATGAAAAGCTTTTGTTGCGTGCTAACCAGTCCGCGGAAAGACAACACAGGATTAAACTTGTGCCGTCCACAGTGTACAGGTACAGGATAAAGGGAATAACGTTTAGTGCAAGGTAAATTAATGAATGAATAAGTTGGCCAAGTATTCACATACAAGGAATTTGCCTTGTTGCTCTGCCCGCAAGTGACAGTTAGGAAAGACACACAAAACATTAAACATTCAAGCCATTAAAGTCCGATCCAAGATAGTGTGAGGGTGTCCGATGAGGTAGATCGTAGTTCAGGACAGCTCTGTAGTTGCTCTGTAGTTGTGGTCGGTGGTTCAGTACTCATTGCCCTGCTTTGGTCCTTCCAGGTGGGGGCACAGTAGCGGCCAACACTGTGCCTCAGAAGCCCATCCCTCCACAACCGCCCATGCAGCCGCAACCCAGCCTGATGTCCAGCCAGTCGCAGGCTTCACAACTATCGCAGTCTCAGCCTCCGTCACAGCCCCAGGCAATGCCTTCCATCTCACAGCCATACCAGGTAGATGGGGTCTGCTGCTTCTTCCCCCACCTTACCCGTACCCCACGTAGCACCCAGAGCGACCGGCCCGCAGCTGCCGCCCGCCCCCTCTGCTCAACTGGGGGTTTATGATGGAATCGAACCTCTCCTCACTGTGACACATGGCGGCTGTAGCAGCTCACGTTGTAACCCCCGGGGGCTGCGCTTTCTTCAGGCCGCTGGGTCACCATGGGGCTCCCTCCCCTCTCCCCTGCTGTTGCTAATATCGAGTATGTCAGTGCCTCGGGGGAAGAGGGGGGGGGGGGGGAGGCCAAGTGGGCAGAGGGACAGCAGAGGGAGGAGGAGGTGGGGACGGTGGAGCGGGGAATGGACAAAGCCACCGCCCAAAGCAAGAAGCAGCAGCAGATGAGAGGGCAGGGAGCCCCATGGTGACCCAGCGCGTGCTGTCAGCGGCTGAAGAAGGCGCCGGCCCCAGGCGCTACAACTCGAACCGCGACAACAGCCGTGTCGACCGGACCTTGTGGTGGGTGGAGGAGGGGCTTGTAGGCGCACCTGGCCAGCTGTGGGTGGGCCGGGGGGGCTGGGGGGGGCCGGTGCGAGCTGGGGACTGGAACAGCAGAGGTAGACACGTTCTTGATCAGAACGGGTGTCGAGGGTTATGGGGAGAAGGTAGGAAAATGGGATTGGGAGATCAGCTATGATTGAATGGCAGAGTGGACTGGATGGGCCGAATGGCTGTAACTTGTGCCCTTGTCTGCAGGGACCGGTGGCCACGGGCTCGCTAGCCGGAGCACAAGCTGCCGCTCAGATCGCCCTGGAAACGGCAACCAACCAGGCAAAGGCTGCTGCCCCGCCGACCAATCGCTGTAAGATCGAAGCTCTGACCTCCTGCGACCGGCAGCAGAAACTGTAGATATTGGCGGATTGGTGATTAGTGCGGGTGTCAGGGGCTGTGGGGGGAAGGCTGGAGAATGAGTTAGGAGGGAGAGATAGAGCAGCCGGGATTGGCTTCAGTTTCAGTCTAGTTTATTGTCAGGTGAAGCGCTTTTGTCAGCGCAAAGACAATACGTGATTACAATCGAGCCATTCACAGCGCGGGGTACACAATAAGGGAATAACGTTTAGTGCATGGTGAAGCTGGTCACGTTTGATCAAGATAGTCCGCGAGCCTCAAGTGAGGTAGACAGTCGTTCAGCACTGCTGTCCGGTTGTGGTGGGATGGTTCGGTTGCCTGATAACAGCTGGGAAGACACTGCTAACCTGTTAATTTTCCCCTTGCTGCCTCACAGTTCCTGCTGTCAACCAGATCGCTCCCGCGTCCGGCACTGGGGCCTTGATCAGCCAGACCAGTTCGCAGACATTAGCGTCCAGCCCCGTGGCCAGTTTGGCCAAAGTCATCCCATCCAACACGTCCTTGATGACCGCAGCGGTGGCCCAGTCCAGCCTGGTCTCCACGGTAACCACCGGCATCCCACAGGCCGCACCGCAGGCCCCACCGCAGTCCCTGGTGGGTAGCGCAAAAAACAACAACTCAAATATTGCTTTTCGCAGTTAAAATATATTCAGGAGATGCAGTTTCTCTTGCTAGAGCTGCTGCCTCGCAGCGCCAGAGACCCGGCTTCCATCCTGACTACGGGTGCTGTCAGTGTAGAGTGTGCACGTTCTCCCCGTGACCATGTGGGTTTTCTCCCACACTCCAAAGACATGGAGGTTCAAGAGAGAGTCGAGTATTTTAGAAACATTGAAAATAGGTGCAGGAGCAGGCCATTCAGCCCTTCCAGCCAGCACCGTCATTCATTGTGATCATAGCTGATCATCCACAATCAGTACCCCGTTCCTGTTTTCTCCCCATATCCCTTGATTCCGTTATCCCTAAGAACTAAATCTAACTCGTGAAAACATCCAGTGAATTGGCCTCCATTGCCTTCTGTGGCAGAGAATTCCACAGATTCACAACTCTCTGGGTGAAAACGTTTTTCCTCATCTCAGTCCTATTTTATTGTCATATGTTCCAGACAGAACAGTGAAATTCTTACTCATTTAGGTTAATTGGCTTCGGTAAAAAATGTAAATTATCGTGAGAATAAGGGGTGACCGCTGGTCGGCGATTTCCGCGCTGTATCTCTAAACTAACCTGAAATACACTGTACCATCAAAACGATATGTTGTATTGCAGTGTATCGTTGGCCCTCGTGCAAGGGCAAGGGCAAATCAGAGGAATTTGGTGCCTGGGATTCAATCATTGATCCTATATTTCTTTTTTCTTGGAACAGACTGTGGGTGTTGGACCAAGCTCTGGCAATGTGTGTGGAGCAACTGTTGCTCCCACTCCCCCCCCTGGCTCAGTGGCCAACAAGATCCTGGCTTGGAACGGGGTCCTGGAGTGGCAGGAGGTAAGATGATGACGTCTTGTGTTACTGATGTGACCATAAGACACAGGAGCTGAGTTTGGCCATTTGGCCATCAACTCCACCATTCTATCGTGGCTGATCTGTGGTGCAAAATTAAACGAGAAAGTCTGTCTGCTTTTGCGCCTAACTGTATTGCCTTATGAAAAGAAGATAAGGCACAGTGCTGGAGTAATTCAGTGGGTCAGGCAGCTTCTCTGGAGAACATGAATAGGTAATGTTTAGGGTAGGAACTCCTTCTGTAGACGGGTCTCGATCTGAAACCTCACCTATCCATGTTCTCCACAGATGCTGCCTGACCCGCTGAGTTACTCCAGCACTCTGTGAAACGTCACCTATCCATGTTCTCCACAGATGCTGCCTGACCCGCTGAGTTACTCCAGCACTCTGTGAAACGTCACCTATCCATGTTCTCCACAGATGCTGCCTGACCCGCTGAGTTACTCCAGCACTCTGTGAAACGTCACCTATCCATGTTCTCCACAGATGCTGCCTGACCCGCTGAGTTACTCCAGCACTCTGTGAAACGTCACCTATCCATGTTCTCCACAGATGCTGCCTGACCCGCTGAGTTACTCCAGCACTTTTTGTGTCTTTGTTTTTTTGTAAACCAGCATCTGCAGTTTCTGCTTGTTTCTATGGCACCATCAAGACCCGAAACGTCGCCTATTCCTTCGCCCCATTGATGCTGCCTCACCCGTTGAGTTATTCCAGCATTTTTGTGTACCTTTGATCTTTCCAGCATCTGCAGTTGTTTCTTACACTGCTTGTTCCTATGAAGGGTTATGGTGTGTGGCAATCCAAATGCCAAGGGATCAAAGGATTTCAAAAAGAAAAATATGTATAATTATCGAGTCTTACGCCTGCACAACCATTTTGTGTTTTGGGGGAGTTATTTATGCTATTCCTTGAAAATATCTCGGCTCACTATAACTTATAGTAGTAGAATTAGGCCATTCGGCCCATTGACACCCGTTCTAATCAAGAACTTGTCTATCTCTGCCTTAAATATATCCACTGACTTGGCCTCCACAGCCCTCTGTGGCGTTGTTCCACAGATTCACCACCCTCTGACCAAAGAAGTTCCTCCTCATCTCTTTTAGGACGTTATTTTAGGAAGGAGATGAGGAAAAACGTGTTTAGCCTGGTGAAGAGGGTGGTGAATCTGCGGAATTAATTGCCACAGAAGGCTGTGGAAGCTAAGTCAGTGGATATTCTTAAGGCAGAGATAGATAGATTCTTGATTAGTGCGGGTGTCAGGGGTTATGGGGAGAAGGCAGGAGAAGGGTTAGGAGGGAGAGATAGATCAGCCATGATTGAATAGTGCAGACTTGATGGGCCAAATGGCCTAATTCTACTCAATAGACAATAGGTGCAGGAGGAGGCCATTCAGCCCTTCGAGCCAGCATCGCCATTCAATGTGATCACGGCTGATCATCCCCAATCAGTACCCCGTTCCTGCTTCTCCCCATATGACCTGACTCCGCTATTTTTAAGAGCCCTATCTAGCTCTCTCTTGAAAGTATCCAGAGAACCGGCCTCCACCGCCCTCTGAGGCAGAGAATTCCACAGACTCACAACTCTCTGTTCCAATTCCTCTACTCCTATTCCTTATGACCTTATGACCTTATGACCTCCGTTCTAAAAGAGCGCCCTTTAACTCTGAGGCTGTGACCTCTGGTTCTAGACTCTCCCACCAGTCTTTCCACATCCCCTCTATCCAAGCCTTTCATTATTCTGTAAGGTCTTGTGGCGTGTGTGTGATGATGATACGTGGTTGGAGGGTTGTGTGGCCTTCTCGGTTGCCCACACTGACCGACTTTCTTTTTGACTCAGAAACCCAAGCCTTCACCGGCCGACATGAATGCAAAACTCACTCGCTCACTCCCGTGCCAGGTGTATGTGAATCCAGGGGAGAACCTGTAAGTGTGCCAGCTGACAGAAACTGTTGGTGTGTTGTTATTTAACGGGCTGTCCCACTTACGTGATTTATTTAGGCGACTGCGGCACCCGTCAAACTCGCAGCAGGTCGCCGAAAATGTTCAACGTGAAAATCTAGCGGCGACCAGAAAAAGGGACGACTCTTTGGGCGACTACTCACGACCGTACAGGCGTCACCCCGGGTGTGCACCGCCCAGCCATCCCCGCACGCTAACACTATCCTACACACACTAGGGACAATGTTTCATATTTACCAAGTCAATTAACTTACAAGTGTGGGAGAAACCTGAAGATCCCGGAGAAAACCCACGCGGGTCACGGGGAGAACGTGCAAACTCCGTACAGACAGCACCGGTAGTCGGGATGGAACCCGGGCCTCTGGCGCTGCAAGCACTGTGAGGCAGCAACTCTACCGCTGCGTCACCGGGCCCACCCACGGTACACACATCGGCACACGTTTTGGTCCACATCTTTTATCAAACAATCCTGAATCATCGTGAAAGCATCAGCTGTGAATGTCATTGTTCCGTTCCTGGTGTATACGATACAACAACTAAACTCTCCTGACTCTTAAAACTGTTCCATCTGAACTCTTTCACAGGAAGACAGACCAATGGCCTCAGAAACTCATCATGCAGCTTATCCCACAGCAGCTGCTGGTAAGTCAAGACTTCTATTTATTTGGATTTGAACTGGTTGTTTATTGTAAGGATGTGACTTGGAGCGATGTCTTTATGTGGTGTGGAGCGGGCAGTTAATGAACAGGAGTTGAAGGAGAGGCTTATTGATGTTATTCCTCTGGCCCGATGTATCGCACTCTGGCTCAGTTCTCAACCTGTCTCTCTCAGACTCCCACATGTAGCTGGCTCCAGAGGAGATTTACAAGAATGATTCCAGAATGAGTGGGTTAGCATATGATAAGCGTTTGACAGCATGGGGCCGCTTCTCACTGGAGTTTAGTAGGTTGAGGGGGGACCTCATTGAATCTTACAGAATAATGAAAGGCCTGGATAGAGTGGATGTGGAGAGGATGTTTCCACTGGTGGGAGAGTCTAGGACCAGAGGTCACAGAATTAAAGGGCGCTCTTTTAGAAAAGAGGTGAGGAGGAACTTCTTTAGTCAGAGGGTGGTGAATCTGTGGAACATTGCCAGAGAGGGCTCTGGGGGCCAATTCAGTGGATATTTTTAAGGCAGAGATAGACAAATTCTTGATTAGAACGGGTGTCAAGGGTTATGGGGAGAAGGTGGGAAAATGGGATTAGGAGGGAGAGATCAGCCATGATTGAATGGCGGAGTGGACTCGATGCAAGTCAGGCAGCATCTCTGGAGGAAAGGAAGAGGTGCTGTTATCCTTCTTCAGTTGGATAAAGTAATGAGACAGTGGGGTAACCTACTAGTGAGAACAGGTGAACGATGATCCAACGGGCCTGTTCCATGCTGTATCTTTCAATCCACTTATGCTGCTGTACCCTTGAGAAGATGTTGATTGTCCTTCAATCTTTGAATCCACTCTGAAAACCAGATAGTTTATTCCCTTGTCAGTGGCTCATTAGGACTTGTCAATGTACCTCACTCAACATTGTGTTGTAAAGAAACTCTGATGGTTTAGTTGGGGGCAGGGGCAGAGCACAGATGTTATTCATTCTTCTTGCTGTTCTTGTTCACCAACGTCCAGACAACTCTCGGACATCTGTTCCGCAATTCTCGAATGGTCCAGTTCCAGTTCACCAACAAGGATTTGGAATCGTTGAAGGGGCTTTACCGAATCATGGCCAATGGTTTTGTGAGTACCTGAGTCCCCCACACCTGAACCCCCCCGCACCTGAACCCCCCGCACCTGAACCCCCCGCACCTGAACCCCCCGCACCTGAACCCCCCGCACCTGAACCCCCCGCACCTGAACCCCCCGCACCTGATCCCCTGCACCTGAATCCCCCGCACCTGAACCCCCCGCACCTGAACCCCCCGCACCTGAACCCCCCGCACCTGAACCCCCCGCACCTGAACCCCCCGCACCTGAACCCCCCGCACCTGAACCCCCCGCACCTGAGTCCCCCGCACCTGAACCCCCCGCACCTGAACCCCCCGCACCTGAATCCCCGCATCTGAACCCCCCGCACCTGAACCCCCCGCACCTGAACCCCCCGCACCTGAACCCCCCCGCACCTGAACCCCCCACACCTGAACCCCCCGCACCTGAATCCCCCGCACCTGAATCCCCCGCACCTGAATCCCCCGCACCTGAACCCCCCGCACCTGAATCCCCGCACCTGAATCCCCCGCACCTGAGTTCCCCCGCACCTGAATCCCCTGCACCTGAGTTCCCCCGCACCTGAGTCCCCCACACCTGAATCCCCACACCTGAATCTCCGCACCTGAGTCCCCCGCACCTGAACCCCCCCGCACCTGAGTCCCTCGCTCCGAGCCGCTGGAGTGACACAACATGAATCATTAATTCTCTTTCTTTTCCTGACCTGATCTGCTGAACATTTCCAACATATAATCTCTCTCGTGCACCTCTCAAGTGTAAATTATAGTCCAAATGCCTATAATATTTTAGATTTCCAGGCATTTGCAATTTTTAATGTTCAAAGAATTGGGAATGATGCATGTAGTAGGCACTGTCTATTTTAGATGTGACTTTTATATAGATAGGAAAGGTTTAGAGGGATATGGGCCAAACGCGTTATGGCAGGTGGGACTGGTGTAGACCAGGCACCTTGGCTGGGCCGAAGGGCCTGATTCCATGCTGTATGACTCTGACTCTGTACCCATTGCAGACAAGAATCCTGAGAGGCTTAAGAGGGGAATCTTTGCGAATAGTTCAGTTGCAGTTTGGTTCAGTCAGGTGCAGTGTGATGCAGTGACGTTGTGCACTATGATTTGCTGACTGCGTGCTTGTCTGTGTTGACGCTCGGTCCCTGTACTCTGCAGGCAGGCTGCGTTCACTTCCCGCACAGCGCTCCGTGCGAGGTCAGGGTCCTCATGCTTCTCTACTCCTCCAAGAAGAAAATCTTCATGGGTCTGATTCCCAATGACCAGAGCGGCTTTGTGAACGGCATCCGTCTGGTCATCACCAACCACAAGAAAGCTCAACAGCAGAAAATTGAGCAGCAGAGAAACGTGAGTCTTCCCGCTAGAAATCACTGGTGACACCCTGGCATTAGGGCAGAGAAGGGCAGGGAGTGGGGGAGGGAGGGAGGGAGGGACCTGAAGCACCGTTGTACATTCACATCACTTCAATTCGCTTTAGTTTAGAGACACAGCGCCATAACAGGCCCTTCGGCCCACCGAGTCCGTGCCGACCAGCGATCCCTGCACACCAACACTATCCTACACACTAGCGACAATTTACAATTTTACCAAGTCAATTAACCTACAAACCTGCACGTCTTTCGAGTGTGGGAGGCAACTGGTGCGCCCGGAGAAAACCCACGCAGGTTAAGGGGAGAACGTGCAAACTCTGTACAGACAGCACCCACAGTCAGGAAGGAACCCGGGTCTCTGGCGCTGTGAGGCCAAGGAACACCAAGGAATGCTAGTGTTGTGTTTGCCTTCCTTACTACCTACTTACGACTTACCCCTGATAAGGGATGTTGGTTAAGGACGGGAGGGAACCGTAGGTACACTACAACCTTGGTGTCTGTGTCACCATGCTCTTTTGTATTTACAGCAGCTGGGAGGATCGCAGCCGATGGCAGCCGGGCCCATTCCCAATGTAGGGTTCATGCAGAAGCCCCCAGGAGCCATGCCTGTGCAGCAGCAGCAGCAGGTATGATGCACGGCACAGAACTACAGCCGCCACCTTTACAACAAAGACAGGCATAGAGTGCTGGAGTAACTCAGTGACACACGCAGACACACACGGACACACACAGGTGTAGCTGGAGTAACTCAGTGATACACACGGACACACACAGGTGTAGCTGGAGTAACTCAATGACACACACAGGTGTAGCTGGAGTAACTCAGTGACACACACAGACACACACGGACACACACAGGTGTAGCTGGAGTAACTCAGTGACACACACAGACACACATGGACACACACAGGTGTAGCTGGAGTAATTCAGTGACACACACAGGTGTAGCTGGAGTAACTCAGTGACACACACAGACACACACGGACACACACAGGTGTAGCTGGAGTAACTCAGTGACACACACAGACACACACGGACACACACAGGTGTAGCTGGAGTAACTCAATGACACACACAGGTGTAGCTGGAGTAACTCAGTGACACACGCAGACACACACGGACACACACAGGTGTAGCTGGAGTAACTCAGTGACACACACAGGTGTAGCTGGAGTAACTCAGTGACACACGCAGACACACACAGGTGTAGCTGGAGTAACTCAGTGACACACGCAGACACACACAGGTGTAGCTGGAGTAACTCAGTGACACACACAGGTGTAGCTGGAGTAACTCAGTGACACACACAGGGGTAGCTGGAGTAACTCAGTGATACACACGGACACACACAGGGGTAGCTGGAGTAACTCAGTGACACACACAGACACACATAGAGTGCTCTAGAGAGAAGGAATAGATGATGTTTCGGGGTCTGAAGGATCCCAACCCAAAACGTCACCTATTTGTCTCCAGTGATGCTGCCTGACCCGCTGAGTTACTCCAGCGTGTATCTATCTTCAGCAGCAGGTATGCGCTGTTAGAGGTATCTGTCTCAGCACATGATTGTCCATGAACTTGTTGAAACTGTGGAGCCATGACTGACTCCCATGCATTAATCTTGCCCTTTAACCTATTGTGCTGCTGCAAAACATGCGTTACCGTGACAGCCTTTAAAAGTCAGGGACAAATACAGGAAAGGTTTAGAGCGGATGGGCTAAATGTGGGTAAATGGGACTAGCTTAGAAACATAGACAATAGGTGCAGGAGGAGGCCATTTGGCCCTTTGAGCCAGCACCGCCATTCATTGTGTTCATGGCTGATCATCCATAATCAATAACCCGTTCCTGCCTTCTCCCCATATCCCTTGACTCCACTAGCCCCTAGAGCTCTATCTAACTCTTTTAAATCCATCCAGTGAATTGGCCTCCACTGCCCTCTGTGGCAGAGAATTCCACAAATTCACAACTCTGGGTGAAAACGTTTTTTTCTCATTTCAGTTTGAAATGGCCTCCCCTTTATTATTGGACTGTGGCCCCCTTGATTCTGGACTCCCCCAATATTGGTATCATTTTTCCTGCATCTAGCTCGTCCAGCCCTTTTATAATTTTATATGTTTATAATATAAAATTGTAAAAGCTTAAATGAGGCATATTAGGCGGCAGGATGTGTTGGGCTGAAGGGCCAGTTTCTGAGCTCTCTGTCTCCACATCCACAGTGGACAGTCTTTGTCTCAACCAAGCCCCCTCGCGCCTTGCTGAATGTCAGCTGATAAAGCCTTTCCCCTCTCTCATCACCTGCCCGTCCCAGCCATGAGTCTAGTCAACATCTCAACTGCCCCACAGTGTCTTATCCTCTTTCCTTAATAAGAATGAATTAATAAGTTTATTGGCCAAGTATTCACATACAAGGAATTTGCCTTGGTGCTCCGCCCGCAAGTGACAACATGACATACAGTGACAGTTAGGAATGACACATAAAACATTAAACATTAATAATAAATAATAAGACCAATAACGTGCTTGATGATGCTCATTAATTACATGAATGCTTTCACCATTTAACTCTGAAAACACCTTTCCCCTTTGTGCTCTGTTACATTTGCTTGTATATGTTCTATTTCTGTGCTGTACGACTCTCTTCCCCACCACCTCCCTCCCTCCACCGTTCAGATGCCGGGTCAGTCAGTGGCAACATCGATTCCTCAGGTTCACACAGTCACCACGTTGGACGATCAGCAACGGCAGCAGAATCTGGTGAGCACCCGAACCCTGACTTCCTCTGTACGTTGCGTGTGTCATCTGGGTTGTCGTCTCCTGGAGTGTGGCATCCTGTTCCACTGTGGGCCGAAGGGCCTTTTCCAGTGTTGTACTGATCTACAGTGTGCGTGCAGTCGGTCAGTAATACAGATGCTGTGCTTGAGTGTCTTGTGTTTGTGTTTCACTGACGTTGACTTTCCTCTGCCCTCCATGAGCAGCAGCAGCAGATGCAGCTGAGAGTGCAGCAGCAGGCAGCCACGCAGCAGCAGCAGCAGCAGTCCAGCGGTCCTCCTCCCAACCAGCCCGCTGCAACGCAACAGACCGGAGCCCTGCTGCGCCCGCCCAATCCCGGCGCAAACCCACAGCTACGCAGCCTGCTGCTGAGTCAGCAGACAGTGAGTATCGCCAGCAATGCACATGTACACGCACACTCACGTACATGTACACGCACACTCACACACTCACGCGCACTCACATACACTCACACTCGCATACACACACTCACATACACACACGCACGTACACACACACTCGCGTACACACACTCACATACACACACGCACGTACACACACACTCACGTACACACACTCACATACACACACTCACATACACACACTCACATACACACACGCACGTACACACACTCACGTACACACTCACATACACACACGCACGTACACACACACTCACGTACACACACACACATACACACACTCACATACACACACGCACATACACACACACACTCACGTACACACACTCACGTACACACACTCACATACACACACGCACGTATACAAACTGCAGCCAAAATCACCAACCTCGTTAGGTTACTCGATTTCCCTCGCTGTCTGAATACGTTTGGTCCTGACTTAAAGCGTCACCTATCCATGTTCTCCACAGATGCTGCCTGACCCGCTGAGTTACTCCAGCACTCTGTGACTTTTGTCAACCAGCATGTGCGGTTCCTTGTTTCTCTGTGAATGTTTCCACGTTGGGTATAATGCGCACTGCCTCTTGTTTCTCTTGCAGTCACAGAGTGGAGGTCCACAGCCTGGGCAGCCCATGCATCACATCCAACAACAAGCCTCCCAGATGATGCCTCACCAGTCCATGGGGCAGCCCATGCCACACCACCCCCAGGGGCAGCAGCTGCAGATGCCAGGGCAGCAGCTAATGCACCAAGGTGGGCAGCCCTGGGGGAACCAAATGGCACAGCGCCCACCGCTACAAGGTAGGGCATCCACATCTGATGACACAACATGCTGGAGTAACAGGCAGTATGTGTGGAGAGAAGGAACGTGTAGATACTTGTGGTCACTGAAGTGGGGCATAGGGATGGGGTGGGAGACTGGACATGATCTTATGAAGAGTGCGATGAGCTTTGTGAACCCATTGTGTGGAAAAGAACTGCAGATGCGGGTTTATACCGAAGAAACACACAGTGCTGGAGTAACTCAGCGGGACAGACAGCATCTCTGGAGAGCATGGATCGGCGATGTTTCCAGTCGGGTTCTGTCCTCAGTCACCTATCCACATTCTTCAGGGATGCTGACGCTGCCTGTCCCGCAGAGTTACTCCAGCACTTTGTGTCTTTTTTTATAACTCTGAAGAGGGATCTTGACCTGAAACGTCACCCATTCCTTTTCTCCAGAGACGCTGCCTGTCCCGCTGAGTTACTCCAGCACTTTGTGTCTATCTTGGGTTGTAGGTACTGGGGTCAATGGTGTGGGACATTGGCATGGGGTGGGAGAATGGACATGAAGCATGCGTGGTCTTATCAACAGTGCAATGAACTTGGTGAAGCCTCTGTGGAGGAAGGAACTGCAGATGCTGGTTTATAACTTCCGCTGGGCAGCGCGACCGACCTCACAGCGGCCTCTGCAGTCCGTCTGTTTTTTTATTTTTTTGTCCTGTTGAGGGTATAGTTTGTAGCGGGTTTTTAACTGTGTATGTGTTGGGGGGCGGGGGGGTGGATGGGGGAAACTTTAAAATCTCTTCCCTGTACGGGGACCCGACCATTTCCCTGCCGGGACTCCGTTGTCGTTGGGGCCTAGCACCGCGGGGAGGCCTGGGGGCTCCAGTCACGGAGCCGGCGGAGTTGTGGACCTACCGTGGCGGAGCTGGCCGGCTTTGTAGTGTGGAGAGCTGTGGTGGCGCTTCGCTGCTGCAGCCCAACTTTGGAACTCAGAGGCTCCAGCCGCAGGTCCGATGAACGGTGACATCGGGAGCTCGTGGGTCCCGTGTGGTAGACCGCTTTACGGAGCTCCCGCAACGGCAACTTCTCCCGCCCGAATTGCGGGGTTGGAGAAGGGCCTTACATCGCCCGGCGCGGCTTTAAACGGCCACGGGACTTGTTAGCGCCCGCCGGGGGCTTTGACTTTGACATCGGGTGAATGAAGAGCAGGGGAGAGACAAGACTTTGCCTTCCATCACAGTGAGGAGGAGATTCACTGTGATAGATGTCCGTGTAAATTGTGTTGTGTCTTGGTTCTTTTCTTGTTGTATGACTGCAGAAACCAAATTTCGTTTGAACTTCATGTGAGGTTCAAATGACAAATAAACGGTATTGTATTGTATTGTATAATGAAGATGGAATAGAGGGCAGCAGCGGTAGAGTTGCTGCCTCACAGCCCCAGAGACCTGGGTCTGATCCTGACTACAGGCGCTGTCTGTATGGAGTTTGCACGTTCTCCCTGTAGCCAGGTGGGTTTTCTCCAGGTGCTCTGGGTTCCTCCCACAACCAGCGCCACACAGTGTTGAATCTACTACTTTGGGTTTTGAGGTATTGCTATCTGTAACTGCCCACTTGGCTCTTCCAGACTCTTCTTCTTCTTGCGAATGAAACATAAACCAAAGGAATAGTGAGATCTCGCGCCGGGTGTTGAGCAGCCAGGTTGTTGTCCCTGTTGGCGTCAATGTCTGCCAGGCCCTGACAGAGCTCCATGTGGTGGGTGGGAGAGCGGGCACCCAGAGATGACATGGTTGGCTGTCTGTTGTCCTGCTCCACATTCACAGGCTGGGATCTGGCGGAGGGAGCCCCCATCTCCACACGCAGGCATTGAAACGTCCAACTCCAGTACAGAGTCTGTTGAGCTTCACCCACGCTCCTCTGGGGAGGTCAGAACCTGGACAGCTTTTATCTGGTGATTGTGGATACAAGACTGTAAATGTTCTGAGGGCTGCGATATATGAATCTTACGCTGTGACTTTAAATCTGCAGGTCAAATGATGATGAGCGCAGGCCCGCGCGGCCCTGTCCCTCCGGCTGGGATGCAGCAAGGGACCAGCCTGTTGGAGGAAGAAATCCTCATGGACCTCATCTGAAATCTCCCTCCCTCCCTCCCTCCCTCCCTCCCTCCCTCCCTCCCTCCCCGAGACTGACCTCTCGTCGCACCAGAGCCGGTCATGTGAGGCTCGCAAGGCCGCTGTACAGTAGGACCATGGGGTGTCCCCGTCCACCCGGACCAACGCGCGTTCTCCTTCCAACCAGCAGACAGTGTTTGGGAACTGGCTTTAAAGCAAAAAGTACTTTTCTCAGTAAATTGAAGGGAATCGAATAGATTGGCCAAGCCTGTCCTTTTGAAAGGACGTGCACACCTTTATCTCACCTGTCATTTTTTTGTTCTGATTATATATTTTTTTCCTCGATCTGCGTGGAACTGACGGTTGCAGTTTTATTTAAGGTGTTTGGGTTTTCTCTGCAAACCAGCCAGCAAGGTTTACCGTTGTCACGGAATCAGCAAGTGTAACAGCTCTCATGGGCCACTGCATTCAGAAGCACGGCATCAAAGGCCAGTGGCCACTGCCCACCCACAACAACAATGGCCAGTGGCCACTGCCCACCCACAACAACAATGGCCAGTGGCCACTGCCCACCCACAGCAACAATGGCCAGTCCCACTGCCCACCCACAGCAACAATGGCCAGTGGCCACTGCCCACCCACAACAACAATGGCCAGTGGCCACTGCCCACCGACAACAATGGCCAGTGGCCACTGCCCACCCACAGCAACAATGGCCAGTCCCACTGCCCACCCACAACAACAATGGCCAGTGGCCACTGCCCACCCACAACAACAATGGCCAGTCCCACTTCCCACCCACAACAACAATGGCCAGTCCCACTTCCCACCCACAACAACAATGGCCAGTCCCACTGCCCACCCACAACAACACTGATCTTCCCCACATGTAAATATTAAACAAAAGCTGCAATTAAAACCGAAAATTATGTCGACGTGGACTCCAGAGCTGCAGATTTTCTGCAGAGACACACAAAGTACTGGAGTAACTCAGCGGGTCAGGCAGCATCTGTGGAGAACAGGAATAGCTGACGTTTCAAGTCTGAAAAAGATTTGAGTCTTGAGGCGTTTTGAGTCAGAAGAAGATCCCGCCCTGAAACAATCTCCTCACCTATCCATGTTCTCCACAGATGCTGCCTGACCCACTGAGTTACTCCAGCACTCTGTGAAACGTCACCTATCCACGTTCTCCACAGATGCTGCCTGACCCGCTGAGTTACTCCAGCACTTGGTGTCTTTGTAAAATGATGTCAATCTCCAGCTTTCGGTTGAGAAGTTTCCCCCTGCATCATGGAGAGGTTGAAGTGTTGTAGGTGAATGTTGTAGCTGAGGTTCAGGCTGAGAAACACTGGGGAAGGGCAGTCAGTTTATGGTCAAGTCTTTGGAGAAGGAATTGGGGACAATCGATGGATCATTTGTTCAGAGTCTTGCAGCTCGATAGTTTTTTTAATAAGCTGCTATTTCTAAGGACAGTTGTTATTTTAAACATTAATTTTTGTTTCTTCAAATTAAGTGTAATTTTTGATTTTCCCTTGCCTCCACATAATGGATCATGCCACAGTGTCTCGGTGTGTCGTTACTCCTGCGTGCAGAGACAGGGTTGATGGTTCAGGTGCTGATGCAGAGATCTGAGGAGCCAAAGCAGGCTGTCATAGACATACAGCTCCTACATTGGGATGGTGGCGCAGTGGGTAGAGCTGCTGCCTCACAGCACCACAGACCCAGGTTCGATCCTGACTACAGGTGCTGTGTGTATGGAGTTTGCACGTTCTCCCCATGACCTGCGTGGGTTTTCTCCGGGTGCTCCGGTTTCCTCCCACACTCAAAAGACGCGCAGGTTTGTAGGTTAATTGGTTTTGGTAAAGTTGTAAATTGTCCCTAGTGTTTAGGATAGTGTTAGTGTGCGAGGTGATGGCTGGTCGGCACGGAATTGGTGGGCCGAGCGGCCTGTTTCCACACTGTATCTCTAAACTAAACTCGTAGTGTGAACGGGAGATCGCTGGTCGGTGTGGACGGGTTGAGCCGAGCGGCCTGTATCCGCGCTGTATTTCTAAACTAAACACGTGTGTGAACGGGAGATCGCTGGTCGGTGTGGACGGGTTGAGCCGAGCGGCCTGTATCCGCGCTGTATTTCTAAGTTATACTGAACAAGGCTGCCCCTAACGTGCTCCTTCAATATTCCACCGCTCATCTCATGTCACAAAGGGCATTCAACCAGTTCGTCAAATCTGCGTCAATTCTCCCTGAACCTCGCAAACCGGCGATGAATTGGAGAACAGGATTTATCGGTTTATATTCTCATTTTGCAGTGCACTTTTAGAAGAGTTAGTGATTTCTAACATTTAAGTTATGTTTGTAGAAAGGTTTGAAGAAGACATGCATCTCTGTTAATTTGATGAATGCTTCACGGGCTCAACTGTAATAAACATGGATGGTAAACATGAATTTGGTTCTTTACTTAATCAAATTATTGCATTTATTAGAACATGGAGAAACTAAAGATTCTCGGCTGTGAGAGCAGCACATTTTAACGTGACATCCTGATATCATTGATTGTGTACAGACTAGGAGTTAGTTTCCCACAGATCTCTCCATGACTGCAATGTTGGATTTTTAATAAATGCAATGCCATTTTTTTTACCTGTACATGGTGTTTTTATGTTTCTTTCAAACATTATATAAATTCTGAAACCATTTGCATTTGTACTTGTACATAGTACCAACTTGTATTTATACCAAGGCCTTCAGGGAAATAATGTTTCATCAGAGTTTATTCAGATCTGAAATCTATTTATTTGATTAGTGTTTGTCTTCCTTTCCAGTGCTGGCACCTGTGTTTGCAAGTCAGAGTCATTTGTGGGTTTTCCCCGGGTGCTCCGGTTTCCTCCCACATCCCAAAGACATGCAGGTTTGTAAGTTGATTGGTTTCTGTAAATTGCCCCCTCGAGTGCGGGGAGTGGATGAGAAAGTGGGATAATGGGTGATCACGAGTGTTTGGGTTGTGGGAGGAACCCAGAGTACCCAGAGGAACCCACGCAATCACGGGGAGAATGTGCAAACTCCACACAGACAGCGTCCGAGGTCCGGATCGAACCGGGGTCTCTGGAGCTGTGAGGCTGGAATCTTAAGCAAGATGGAGGAAGGGCCTGGACCCGAAACGTCGACTGTCCATTCATTCCGCAGATGCTGCCTGACCTGCTGAACCCCTCCACCACTTGCTTTTGCTTCGTCTGTAGATCCAGGGTTCCCAACCTGGGGTCAATTTACCCCCAAGGGGTGAAGTTTGCCAAACCAGGGGGTAAATTTGTTGATGCTGGATTTGTAGATATTTGTTCTCATTGACTGTGTCTTTGGCTCTGGTATACGGGTACTTGTTCATCATTAGTTGTTCATAAAGATGTGGAATAACATTGTGATGTGCCATTAAAGTTGCCAGGGGTAAACGGGCCGATAAAGGTCGGGGACCCTTGCTTTAGACGCTGGTAAAGGAGATGGAGTCTATCGCGAGGAAATAAAAAGCAACAGATGATTCTTCAGCGTTCCAGACAAGGTAATTTATTGCTACAGAATTCAATCCAAAGCACTTGCCGCGTCCATATACAAAGATTTGCAAATGTAGCTTCCTGTCAGTTATATATATATTTTATATTGATCCATGAAACAATCCTTCAACGTTTTTGTCACAAACACAAGCTCATGAAGATTAAGCTATAAAACAAAATGTTTTTCCTTAGCTACATCTTCGATTGATCAGCTAATGGAGGAAGCTTTTGTAACAGTCAGTGTGTTGGGATGGCTTTCGCCAGCCACGATGAATAGTGCATGTGTCTGTAAGTCATGGCCAGGGATCTGGGCTGGTGGTACCAATGGTAGTTCTAATTAATTTATCCAAAACTCAAAAAATATAAATCTGGGTGATTGTGAATCACCGCAGTGCGTCACCAGGAACACGATGCCCCTCGCTTCATTCTCTATCTGTCCTTTCCTGAAAGTACTGACCCTCGTCTCAGGAATGTAGGTGACGTGATCAAGGAGCGTTTACCCACCTGCCTTTCCCTCTTCTCCCCTCTCCTTATGGGGCAGAAGATACAAAGCTTGCAAATGCATACCTCCAGATTAAGAAACAGCTTCTTCCCCGCCATTATCAGCCTCAAGAACAACGGTCCCATAAGCTAGGGTTTAGTCCCGTTCCTCCAACCTACCTAATATAGACGTTGCACTTTTTCTTTGGAACTGTAACACTATATTCTGCACTTTGGCATTTTTCTCTTTGCACGGCCTGTTGTACTTGTGTCTGTGTAAGAAGGAACTGCAGATGCTGGTTTCAACCTAAGGTTTTGGAGGAGATGTGAGTGGTGGGGAGGTGAGTGGGTGTGATGTGGGGGAAAGATGCTGTGTCAAGTATGTGGGTTGGGGACATCACCAGTGATGTTGCCGATCATTGTCCATGCCCACTTGAGCTTCCAGTTGAGAAGGTGGTTGAGGTTAGTCATGTGTGGAGTTCTACTCCGAGCAGACCAGGAGCCAACAGCAGAACCTCTTCTCTCAACTTGTTAGTGAACACAAGACAGACACAAAATGCTGGAGTAACTCAGCGGGACAGGCAGCATCTCTGGAGAGAAGGAACGGGTGACATTTTGGGTGGAGACCCTTCTTCAGACTGGTTAGGGAAAAGGGAACCGAGAGATAGACGGTGATGTGGAGAGATAAAGAACAATGGATGAAAGATATGCAAATAAGTGATGATGATATACTTTTCTGCATATCTTTCATTCATTGTTCTTTATCTCTCTACATCACCGTCTATATCTCTCGGTTCCCTTAACCCTAACCAGTCATAAGGGTCTCGACCCAAGACGTCACCCATTCCTTCTCTCCAGAGATGCTGCCTGTCCCGCTGAGTTCCTCCAGCTTTGTGTCTATCTTCGATTTAAACCAGCATCTGCAGTTCCTCCCTGCACACGTTAGTGGACACGGTGGGATTCTTATTTTCACAACTTTAGTTTAGAGATGCAGTGTGGCCCAGCGAGTCCGCGCTGACCAGCGACCTACACACCAGGGACAATGTACACAAACCCGCACGTCTCTGGGATGTGGGAGGAAACCCGAGCACCCAGAGGAAACCCACACGGTCACAGGGAGAACAAGCAAACTCCACATAGATAGCACCTGAGGTCACGATGGAGCAGGGGTCTGGCGCTGTGAGGCAGCAGCACCCATCCATACAAACGACCTCCCATAATATTACATTCAAAAAGACCAAAGTACATACATTTGTCTTATAAACAATAGAACTAGTTTGCCCCCTCGCCCTCCACCTTCAGTAACGGTTTATCAGTCGGTTGTGTTCTTGTGTCGGTGGAGTAACTCAGCAGGACAGGCAGCATCTCTGGAGAGAAGGAATGGGTGACCTTTCGGGTTGAGACCCTTCTTCAGACTGATTGTTGGCATTCACGGTGGAGGTACGGTTACTGTATCGAGATATTAATATATGTTTCCCAGCTAAAGGTCGTGTTAAAACGGAACCAGTTTGTTGGCGGGGGATTTGTTACGCAGGGTACGTTCTGTGCTGCAGGTGTGAGTGTAGCTGGGAGTAGTTGTACAAAACAGTACGTGTTGCAATCCGGGGCAGCTTACATCACTGTAAACAGTTGCTATTCCACACATTAAAGAGTCTGACAAGATTGCAGTGTTTGCCAGAAAACGTTACAGTATTGTATCGTTAACTCGGCGATTTGACAACTAGAACAACATTGTAAAGAAAGCCAGAACCAGGGGCCACAGTTTAAGAATAAGGGGTAGGCCATTTAGAACGGAGATGAGGAAACACTTTTTCTCACAGAGAGTAGTGAGTCTGTGGGATTCTCTGCCTCAGAGGGCAGTGGGTGCTTTCAAGAGAGAGCTAGATATTGCTCTTGAAGATAGTGGGATATGGGGAGAAGGCAGGAACGGGGTACTGATTGTGGATGATAAGCCATGATCACATTGAATAGCGGTGCTGGCTCGAAGGACCGAATGGCCTACTATTGTCTATTCAGACGGGTACATGGATAAGATAGGTTTAGAGGGATGTAGGCCAAACACAGGCAGGTGGGACTAGTGTAGACGGGGCATGTTGGTGGGCATGGGCAAGTTGGGCCGAAGGGCCTGATTCTGCGCTGTATCACTCTATAACTAAATTATGCTCTCGATATTTCCATTTTGACGAGTATATCAAGCATTCACTCACGTATGTAAAGCATGGTCTTTGTTTGAAAACTCTGTAAAATAAACATTGAAGATAACTGGCCTTTATCACAGAGGCGAGGGCTATCCAGCATCAGGGACATTATCCATGGAAACATTTCTGCCTTGTGTTGTTGGGAGCTGTGTGGGGCTGGCTGGCCAGGTTGCTCATCCCAAGACAAAGCTAATTCATTAACCCCAGAGGTAGACACAACAGTGGGACAGGCAGCATCTCTGGGGAGGGGGAATGGGTGACGTTTCGGGTTCGAGACCCTTCTTCAGACCGATATCAGAGAAGCGGGACAGATATAAAATGTAGTCAGACAGTGAGACTGGTGGGAGAACTGGGAAGGGGAGGGGTGGAGAGAGAGGGAAAGCAAAGGCTGCTTGAAGTTGAAGAAGTTGAGATTAACCCCAGCGTGATCCCATCGTGCATCCCAGGGGTTCTTAGCACCGAGCCTAGTGACTCACCTAGTAGGTCATGTTAGTTATGATCTAGCACCTTTACAACGTCAGAACTGGCCGGGAGAGAGGAAGGGGTAGGAAGGAACTGCAGGTGCTGGTTTAAACCCAAAATGCTGGAGTAACTTAGCGGGACAGGCAGCAACTCTGGAGAGATGGAATGGGTGATGTTTCGGGTCGAGACGCGCGGAGTTACTCCAGCATTATGTGTCTGTCTTCGATGAGCTTGGGCACGGCCTGGCAAGTGATGGGACCCAGATAAGAGGGACAGAGGTTTAAGGTGAGAGGGGGTTGCTGGGTGTGTGGGACGAGCTGCCAAGCTTGGTGCCAAACGCAGGCAAACGGGACCAGCTGGGGGAAGGCAGCTTGGTTAGCATGGACTAGTGGGGCCGAAGGGCATGTTTCTGTACTGCAAGATTCTTGCCTCCCTCTGGTTGGCCCACAGTGTGTAACGTACTCAACCCTCTAGACACAGCAAGAATACCTCCAATAGTAACGTCACTCCCCTGTACAATTTGACATGGATTGTCCACTCACGTAATAATGTCACGGGCACTCACAGGGTAAATTAATACAAAGGAGAATAACAAATGTACAAATGTTTGCGAGCAGTGTCTCCGAGACGGTTGCTGTTGCTGCTTGCTGTCTTAGTGTTAGAATGTCCCTGTTTTGTGTGCATAGTTTCTACTGTACAACCTCGACATAGTTTGCAGGGTACAGTCCAATCCGACCTCCATCCAGGTAACCTTTGCACCATCCCTGTTCATCCTCATCCTCGATTTTAGTCAGTTCCTGACCTGGGAAAAACACACGCACACACACACAAGAACATCACAACAGGCCAGTCAGTGGAAAATGTCCCACTACTCCACAATTGCAAATCGAAATACCCACTGTCAGAGTGAGACAAAACTCAAAAGTAGACACAAAAAGCTGGAGTAACTCAGCGGGTCAGGCAGCATCTCTGGAGAGAAGGACTGCAAGGTACGCAATTTCGTTCAAACTATTGTTTGAATGACAATAAAGGAAATTCAATTCAATTAGTGACGTTTCGGGTTGAGACCCTTCGTCCAAAAAGTTGCCAATTCCTTCACTCCACAGATGCTGCCTGACCCGCTGAGTTACTCCGGCACTCTGTGAAACGTCACCTATCCGTGTTCTCCACAGATGCTGCCTGACCCGCTGAGTTACTCCAGCACTCTGTGAAACGTCACCTATCCATGTTCTCCACAGATACTGCCTGACCCGTTGAGTTACATAAGCATTTTGTGTCTGTCTTTGGTGTAAACCAGCATCTGTAGTTCCTTCCTCTCCTTGGCCCAGCGAGCCCCCCTTGACCATTACATGCCCATTACATGATGACCATTACGTGCCCATCTACATTCTAATCCCACTCTCCCCCACCAACCTTTACCGAATCCTACCACTTGCTTGCACCACCCTAGAGATAATTTAGTAGCAGATTAGCCCGCCACCCCACAAGCCTTTGTAGACAGGGAAAACCCACATGGAGTCCAGGGTTTCCTTTCACAACAAACTCTCTTTATTTCTGAAATAACCTCATTTATTTTTACTGCCTCGGCCACTAGATGTCAGCCTCTCCCCAAGTAATATTGAGTGGAGAAAAAAGACACAAGATGCTGGAGTAACTCAGTGGGTCAGGCAGCATCTGTGGAGAACATGGATAGGTGACGTTTCACAGAGTGCTGGAGTAACTCAGCGGGTCAGGCAGCATCTGTGGAGAACATGGGTGGGTGACGTTTTGGGTCAGATTGATTGTAGGGTGTGGGGAACTTGACGCAAGACAAGACCAGGACAAATCCGAGCCGGCAACAGATGACATTGGGCTGCGTGGGTCCGCTGGAACGGTGGTTGGCTGGGGACAAGAGGGGCACGTCATGGTGAACTGTGGAACTGGTTAGTGGAGGACGGGGAGAGGGGAGGGTTTGTATAAATCACCTCAAATTAGGGATTTCAAAGCTGGGTGAAGTTCTTTAAGAGGGGAATGAGATTTGATGGGATAAATCTAGAAGATGTTTTGAGCTAGACAAGACCAGAGCTGAGGATGTTAAGGATGTAGATGATCACTGCAGAAACCAATAAGGGATTCAGGAGGAGCCTCTTATCACGGCTGATCGCAACCTCTGACTGCCAGGTGCAGCTGAGAATAGGACAGATGTGTTTACAGAAGGTCAACATGAGGCAGGAAGATGCAGGGCAACGTTGCTGGGCTGAGCAGAGTGGAAGATGCTCTTATGGGAAGGAGATGAGGAGGAATTTCTATAGTCAGAGAGTGGTGAATCTGTGGAATTCATTGCTACAGAAGGCTGTGGAGGCCAAGTCAGTGGAAGATGTCTGAAGAAGGGTCTCAACCCAAAATATCACCTATTCCTTCGCTCCATAGATGCCGCCTCACCCGCTGAGTTTCTCCGGTATTTTTGTCTTCCTTTCAAGTCAGTGGATATTTTTATGGGATAGATAGATAGATTCCTGATTAGTACGGGTGTTAGGGAGAGAAGGCAGGAGAATGGGGTTGAGAGGGAGAGATAGATCAGCCATGATTGAATGGTGGAGTAAACTTGATGGGCCGAATGGCCTAATTCTGCTTCTTGAACCTATGAGGGGCCACATTGTCCGTCACTGCAGAGTCCTGGAAGATTGAGAGAAGGTCTTCCACAGTGAAGCTAGAAGTCTCAAGCTCCAGATACTCTGTGAGGAAGTCATTGATTGAAGATGTGAAGTAGGACGTCTACAAAGAGAGGAGGGATTCAGCCTCGAGCGTCCACTACATGCAGAGTCCGTGTGTGACGGAGAGGAGGGGGGGACAGCTGAGGTTGGTCAAGTGCTTACCCGCCTTGAAACTCAGCTCGTCTGATTCCTGGCTGGAGTAATCATAGAGGGCGCGGATTCGTACGCCAGGGATGTTTCTGCCATCCTCCCCCAAGGAATAACCTTTATTTAAACTGTGAAACCAAAACAAAAGCGGAGTGTCGTTTAAGGAGAGCGTTGGTCATGAACCAGCGTGCAAGATGGAGGTGCAGTGATCTGGTGGGTGGAGAGCCTCCTGTTCACAGCCTCTGGCTCTCTGCTCGTATCCAACTCGGACATGAAGCTGGCACTTCTAAAGGTCTGTATTCAAACACTGAAGCCGCAGTTTTTATTTGTTGCGTTTTGCTTCCTCTGCTAAATTAACGTAAGGCGATGTCGTCAACAAGGAAAGAAGAAATAACTACATGTGGAAATCCAAAGAGTGAGTTAGATTTATCCCTTGGGGCTAAAGGAATCAAGGGATATGGGGAAATAGCAGGAACGGGGTACTGATTGGGGATGATCAGCCATGATCATATTGAATGCTGGTGCTGGCTTGAAGGGCCGAATGGCCTACTCCTGCACCTATTTTTGCTATGTTTCTAGTGGAAAATGTTCGGCAGGTCAGGCAGCATCTGTGGAGGCAGAAGCTGTTAATGGCTCAGGTCTATGGCTGACCATCGTCAATCGATCAGTCGTTATCGCTGTTCCACTCACCACAGTTGCTGCCCAAACTGTTACTTAAACCGATTAGTATCTGCTTTTAACTCAGCAGGACAGGCAGCATCTCTGGAGGAATGGGTGATGTTTTGGGTCGAGACTCTTCTTCAGACTCAAAGAAAGGTCTTGACCTGAATCGTCACCCATTCCTTCTCTCCAGAGACGCTGCCTGTCCCGCTGAGTTACTCCAGCATTTTGTGTCTATCTTCAGTGTCAGGCAGCATCTGCAGTTCCTTCCTGCACATTTCATGGATAATGGAGATAGTGAAATGTAATCACCGATTGTGCAGCAAACCGTGACTGAGCAAGATCTCCCCGTGTGATTAAAGATGACCCTTGCATGATAACGCCACAGCGAGGGTCGACCCTCGATTATCCAGCCCCCTTGCGTCCAGAGCCTTGCCTTGGGGGGGGGAGGGTGGGGGGGGAAGAGATACCGGCTGCGGAAGCCGTCTATGGGAACGGATCTACCGGCTCCGGCCCGGCTGGAGTTCCAGAGCCCCGGCCGCAGCGGACAAATTCTACCCGGCAATCGGCGCGGAAATCCCGGTGAGGTTGATATCAGCCGTCTCGCCCGGCCTGGGCACCACACACTGTCGGGGGGGGGGGGGGGGGGGGGGTTGTCCGGGTTACAGGAGGGGGCTGGACCACCAGTTGCCAGATACCCAGCGGTGGGCCTGTACACATTGGGGAAGAGCCCATACATGAGGAGTTGGCTCCATTGTTGAGCCCTGGTTCTCCCCATCAAATGTTAAAATCAATCCTGCCTCCACCGCTTCTGCTGGAAGATCATTCCACACAGCCACCACTCTCTGAGCAAAGAAGTTCCCCCTCACGTTACCCCTAAACTTCTGTCCCTTAATTCTCATGTCATGCCCTCTTGTTTGAATCTTCCCTACCCTCAATGGGAAAAGCTTGTCCATGTCAACTCTGTCTATCCCTTTCATCATTTTAAAGACCTCAATCAAGTCCCCCCTTAACCTTCTGCGCTCCAAAGAATAAAGACCTAACTTGTTCAACCTTTCTCTGTAATAAGTGGTGGAGGCAGGATCGATTTTAACATTTAAAGGTAAAGTGGATAGGTATATGGACGGGAAGGGAATGGAGGGGTATGGTCTGAGTGCAGGTAGATGGGACTAGGGGAAAATAAATGGTCGGCACGGACTGGAAGGGCTGAGAAGGCCTGTTTCCGTGCTGTAATTGTTATATGGTTATATGGTTATCCTGTCAGCTTCAGCAGCATGTGGAAGATGCTGGCTATTGGGGAGGGGATACGGGACGGGCTGTGTTGGACATCGTTGTCCAGGCTGCAGCTGTCCAGGTGTGTCGGGAGTCCACGACCGCGCGGTGGGATGTAGAGGGAGCAGAGTGACTCTGTGACTGCCATTTGTGGGAGGGAAGGAGGGAGATTGTGGAGCAAACCCGTGTCTTCAGGAGCGAACCCACGAGGTCCTCAATGTTCACCTTAAGCTTTGAAGAACCACCTTCTCTCCTTCCTTCTGTCCTTTCCCCTTCTTGTCTGTTATCTTCTCTGTGCCCGGGCTCCATTCCTGCAAGGACCAAGGTTTGACATTAGACCCCAGTGAAGCACGAACTTCACGTCTCAGCTGATGGCAGTCGTCTCGTGCAAGTACTCGGCCAACGCTCGCTGAATTGTCCACGCAGGACGGCACAGTGGTGCAGCGGTAGAGTTGCTGCCTCACAGCGCCACTGACCCGGGTTCCATCCTGACTACGGGTGCTGTATGTATGGAGTTTGCACGTTCTCCCCATTACCTGCGCAGCTTTTCTCCGGGTGCTCAAGTTTCCTCCCGCACTCAGATTTGTATACGTGGTGTCATTGTTAATTGTCCCTAGTGTGTGTAGGATAGAGTTAGTGTGCGGGGATCGCTGGCTGGCACGGACTCAATGGGCCGAAGGGACTGTGTCCGCGCTGTATCTCTAAACTAATCACACAACACTACACGGAATGTCACCATCTTGCTCAAACGAGTGGGAAACAACGATAGTGGTAGGGGTGGGAAAACAGGAACTGCAGATGCTGTTTACACAACAAGACAAAGAGTGCTGGAGAAACTCAGCGGGTCAGGAACCAGACTGATTCCTGGGATGTCAGGACTTTCATATGAGGAAAGATTGGATAGACTCGGCTTGTACTCGATGGAATTTAGAAGATTGAGGGGGGATCTTATAGAAACTTACAAAATTCTTAAGGGGTTGGACAAGCTAGATGCTGGAAGATTGTTCCCGATGTTGGGGGAGTCCAGAACAAGGGGTCACAGTCTAAGGATAAGGGGGAATTCCTTTAGGACCGAAATGAGGAAAACATTCTTTACACAGAGAGTGGTGAGTCTCTGGAATTCTCTGCCACAGAAGGTAGTTGAGGCCAGTTCATTGGCTATATTTAAGAGGGCGTTAGATGTGGCACTTGTGTCTAAAGGGATCAGGGGGTATGGAGAGAAGGCAGGTACGGGATACTGAGTTGGATGATCAGCCATGATCACATTGAATGGCGGTGCAGGCTCGAAGGGCCAAATGGCCTACTCCTGCACCTATTTTCTATGTTTCTATGTTTCTATCTCTGGAGTGGAGCAATTCCTTCTCACCTGCTGAGTTTCTCCAGCATTTATGTCTCCCAGCATCATGTGTCTATGTTTGAGGGAGAGCAAGGGTTGGGTTGGGTTGGCTGGGTTGGGTTGGGTTGGGTTGGGTTGGGTTGGGTTGGGTTGGGTTGGGTTGGGCTGGGCTGGGTTAGGTTGGGTTGGGTTGGCGGGTGGGACCACTCACCTCAAAGTGCGGCCAGTTTGTCGGCATGCCTGGCCCATACGTGTTGCGCCACCATTTTAAATCGTTCTGGTCATTTATCGATAGCACCGTCTGGTGAAGATCCTTAAAAATCGACCGGAAACTACGGGGAGAGAATTGTCAGCAATTGGTGGAGGCAATCATAGAAGGGGCTTCATTCAGGAGAAGCATCTTGAGATGTGGCTCTTGCTGAGGATCGCCCGCCTGGTGGGTACCTGGCTACAGGTGAGTGAAGCGACACTGTACCTGGCTACAGGTGAGTGAAGCGTCACTGTACCTGGGTACAGGTGAGTGAAGCGACACTGTACCTGGCTACAGGTGAGTGAAGCGTCACTGTACCTGGCTACAGTTGAGTGAAGCATCACGGTACCTGGCTACAGGTGAGTAAACGACACTGTACCTGGCTACAGGTGAGCGAAGCAACACTGTACCTGGCTACAGGTGAGTGAAGCGACACTGTACCTGGGTACAGGTGAGTGATGAGACACTGTACCTGGCTACAGGTGAGTGAAGCATCACTGTACCTGGGTACAGGTGAGAGTGAACGTTGCTGGATGACCGGCCTCACCTCTCGTTGTTGGTCACATCCAGGTGCCGATGTATGGACAGGAAGATCTGTTTGAGGAAGACGGTGCGTTTCTGTTCCAGCTGTTGACTCTGATCAAAGACCATCTCCATCTCCTCCATGTACTTGGGGTTGTACTTGTTTAAATCCTCGATGGTCTTTGTATAACGTTGCTTCACCTTGACACAGAGAGGGGAGAGGGTGAGTGGACAAAGCCAGAGGAAAACTCGCAAGCACATCCCGCAGGTAGTCACCACGTTTAAAACAGGTACATGGGCTGGCCAGGTTGAGAGGGGCCCGTGATCCCGCGATCCCGGAATTCCCGGCTCACCTTCTCCGCCTCCTGGCTGCGCTGCTCCCTCTGCCGCTGCTGTTTCTGCTGCTTCCAGGAGGAGGCAGCGTTGGCACGGCACCCGCTCTCCCGCAGAATGGCCACACGCTCCTTTTTCCGCTTGGCGTGGTAGAGCTTCCTCAACTTCCCTGCCTGTGGAGAGGGCAGAGACGGGCGGTGGGGGTGAGAATTCTGTGGCTGAACGGGCATTAACGTGGAGCGGTCTATGCCGAACAGACAACGATCAATAACCTCATTAACCTTCTATCCAGGGCTTCTGCGCTTTCTTGAATCCGTGCGCCACCTCGTGTGTTTCCTTGAATCCCCCAAAAGAACTTTTGTGGTACATTGTCACAAAATGCTGGAGTAACTCAGCGGGACAGGCAGCATCTCTGGAGAGAAGGAATGGGTGACGTTTCGGGTCGAGACCCTTCTTCAGAATGACGTCAGGGGGGAGGGAGACAGGTAAGTGAAGGTGTGAAAACAAGACAAAAGGAATGGAGAGCAAGGAAATAGATCGTTGTTAGTGGGGAGACCCCCATAATGTTAGCTGGGATACCCCAACATCCTGTATTATCTGTTTAAGAAAGAACCACAGATGCTGGAAAAATTCGAACGTAGACAAAAAATGCTGGAGAAACTCAGCGAGTGAGGCAGCATCTCTGGAGAGAAGGAATGGGTGACGTTTTGGGTCGACCCGAAATGTCGCCAATTCCTTCTCTCCATAGATGCTGCCTCACCTGCTGAGATTCTCCAGCATTTTTTGTCTACACCCTATTATCTGATTTACAACTCTCTGGACAAAGCTTTTCACTGTACTTCGGTGCAAATGACAACAGTGAACAGGCCAGTTTCCCGGGATGGCGGGACTGTCATGTGCTGAGTGAATGGAGCGGCTGGGCTTGTACACTCTGGAGTTTAGAAGGATGAGAGGGGATCTTTAAACATATAAGATTATTAAGGGTTTGGACATGCGAGAGGCAGGAAACAGGAGTCCAGAACCAGGGGCCACAGTTTAAGAATAAGGGGTAAGCCATTTAGAACTGAGATGAGGAAACACTTTTTCACACAGAGAGTTGTGAGTCTGTGGAATTCTCTGCCTCAGAGGGCGGTGGAGGGCGGTTCTCTGGATGCTTTCAAGAGAGAGCTAGATAGGGCTCTTAAAGATAGCGGAGTCAGAGTATATGGGGAGAAGGCAGGAACGGGGTACTGATTGGGGATGATCAGCCATGATCACATTGAATGGCGGTGCTGGCTCGAAGGGCCGAATGGCCTACTGTGAGCAAGACCGTCTATTGCAGGGTGGGTCTGGGCGGTGAGCGGTGTTTACCTTTTTCAGTTTCTTTGTCCAGGGCTTCTGCGCTTTCTTGAATCCGTGCGCCACCTCGTACGTTTCCTTGAATCCCCCAAAGAACTTTTTGTGGTACATCTCCTTCTGCCACTTGCGGATCCGGCCCGTGTCCTCGGCCACAAGGGAGGTGTGGATGTCCGAGTGCAGCTCACTGAGGCGGTCAGCAGACGTGAGGAAGGCGTGCCATGCCTTCAGCAAGGTGCCGTACATGGGACCTGGTGATCACCACACGCGCACACACACACAGGCTGGTAATGTAGTCAGATGCTCACCCACCCTCCCATCCCACCCCACCCAACCCCACCCGACCCTCCCCCACCCACCCCACCCCACCCTCCCAACCTGCATTGCCTCATCCTCCCCCCTCCCAGTCTCCCCTACAACCCTCCCCCCCCCACACTCCCCCCCCACCCACCCGACCCTCCCCCACCCACCCCACCCCACCCCACCCCACCCTCTCAACCTGCATTGCCTCATCCTCCCCACTCCCAGTCTCCCCTACAACCCTGCCCTCCCACCCTCCCCCCCCCACACTCCCCCCCACCCACCCGATCCTCCCCCCCCACACTCCCCCCCCCCACCCACCCGACCCTCCCCCACCCTCCCCCCCCCCCACACTCCCCCCCCGCACCCACCCAAGTTTAAGGTGAAAGGGGGAAGATTTAATAGGAACCTGAGGGTATCTTTCTCAGACAACGGGCGGTGTCCAAGCTGCCAGAGGAGGTGTTTGAGGCAGATTACAATCGAGCCGTATACAACGTAGAGATTCACAATAAGGGAAATGCGTTTCGTGCAAAGGTGCCAGTGTTACAGTGGCTGATGCTGCTGTGGGAGGTGAGAGATTTAAGATCTGCTTCTTGGAGGTTTGGATGGGCAGCACGGACTCAGTGGGCTGAAGGGCCTGTCTCGGATCGGGGTCCGTGGAGTGTTCCTGAGCCAAGTACTCACTTGCTTCGACCAAGGGCTTCCACTTGCGTGACCAGGCCGCCATCTGCAGCGAGTATTGCTTCTCGATCTTGGCTCTCTCTTGGAAACACAGCATGATGTCGTTGCAGATCTTGTACCCATCGTCCACTCGCTTGGCCGTGCTTTTATACTTGTCCGGCTGCAAGCACAAGATCAAAGCTGTGTTACAGTGCAGATCAGTTTATCGCACGTGTACCGGGGTCCAGTGAGAAGCTTTTGTTGCGTGCTAACCGGTCAGCGGAAAGACAATACATGATTACAATGTAATTCACCCCTGGTCCAAGATTTCCTGCGGTCAAGAAACTAAATATAGACACAGAGTGCTGGAGTAACTCAGCGGGTCAGGCAGCATCTGTGGATAACATGGACAGGTGACGTTTCGTGTCGAGACCCTTCTTCAGACTGAGAGTCACGGGGAGAGGGAGACGAGATATAAGGCTGTGATGTAGAGAGAGATATAGAACTAATGAATTAAAGATATGCAAAAAAGTACCGATATTCAAGGAAACATCGTTAGCCGTGGGCTAGGTGAAAACCAGTTGC
This sequence comes from Raja brachyura, assembly GCA_963514005.1. The sequence continues at coordinate 1,005,961 of OY740817.1, forward strand.
TGACAACGAGACTCATCAGGACGACAGTGTAAGTAGTACAAGTGGGGTAGGGACGGAGAGAGAGGGAAAGCAAGGGTTACTTGAAGTTAGAGAAATCAATATACCGCTGCGTTGAAAGCTGCCAAAACGAAATATGAGATGCTGTTCCTCCAACTTGTGCTGTGAGGAGGCCCAGGACAGAAAGGTCAATATGGGAATGGGAGTTAATGTGTTTGTCAACCGTGAGATCGTGTAGCAACTAAAGCCCCTTCCGTGGCGTTCCTGA